>JAUMHI010000068.1:293792-314445 GCA_032359435.1 Enteromius unitaeniatus | reverse complement strand
TAGAGCACTGACCAAGGAGCTGCTTTTCATCTCATTGTATGTGTAAAAATATATGATGAAAATAAAGGCATTCTATTCTATTCTATTCTATTCTATTCAACAACCCAGTTTGGGAAACCTTGACGTAGGGTAGTTTAATATAATGTTTAGTGCACCTCATGTTGTTTAGATAGGACGTTTCCTTTTAGATGTCAAATATACATCTACTAGAAGTCTTTAAGTCTTTAATCTATATTATCTAAAAGGAAAAAATTACGTTAATTAATAAATTATATACTTGTAGAATACAAATGTACAAGCTATTGACTAGGTTTTGGGAGAACGTTGGATTATTAGTGTACTATTGAGGCGACCTCCTCTAAAACAGGTAAACAAATGTTGAAGAAAGAAAGAAAATAGTGTCAATAGGTTTTTTGAAAAAGAAAATTCACAGAACCTGTGTGGACAATATTGTCTTTAAAATATAAACCTACACCTTTACGATTATTATCGGAAATATATACGAATTAGCACTCGAGCAGCTTATTGTTGCTATGGCAACACCTCAGGTGCTCTTTTTCTATAGGCTACACACGCCGACGTGCAATTTAAATCATAATTATTTAAATTACAACTACAACTAACTCAAAAAGTGCACCAACTTTAAATTTATGAAGCCATCCCCAGGTGTTCACAGAAGGAGGTTTTGTCACATATAACGGACTTCTGTGGACGGTTCTGCATGAACCCACACAGTGTCCCTCATAGAGGGTTATTCTGTCACAGATATGAATTCATGAATGATAATCAGCATCGTAAAAATACTGATTTGACACTCAGAAACCGTACTGTGTTCGAAAGCATGGGACAGCATGTAAAAATCTGTTGTGTGAAGGCCCCTCAGAGCTGTGTGTGTTCATTATATATTGATTGAAGGGTTGTGTGTGTGTAGAGTGGGCTGACGGCTCTCTGACACTGTTTGTTTTGTTCCGCTGAGGGAGATGGAAGCTCCGGGGGGATCGCTGTGGAAACCCTCTCAGAGCCGCTCCAGATCACCGCGGGCTCGGCGGAACCGACCGTCAGCAGCACCGCGTCCCGCTGGACATCCGCTCGTTAGCCCGCGCTCGGCCACCGTCTCCATGACAACACTGACCTCTGACCTTCCCACATCCTAGCGCCTGAATAACAGAGGCAAAGTCCAAAACCGGTCCAAAACCAACAGCAGCTAGGGGTCTGACGGGATGAATGTGCGCAAACAGACCGCACATGAACCCTGTTAACTTGCTAAACCCAACAGAACACGCGTGTACTTTTAAATAACAAGAGTGCGAAAGTCGCTGATAGGCCGTTAGCATCCAGATCAGGGTTCAGATCTGATATTGTGTAATCTCAATTTAAAATCTATTATTTAAAAATGACAAATTGATTGCCTTCTTAATTTAACATGTATTACTGATTAAAATGCATTTTTATGGTTCAGGTCACATAAGTAGACGTAAAGTTAATCTTCAGAGAACTGCTGGAGGGATTTCGTCGTCTTTAATAATTAAGCAGGGCATTTGTTTGGCTCTACTGCCCTCTGGTGGTGAAGTATGCTCTCTGTTTTAGTATACTACAAGTATTCCGTAAGTACATTAGCAAGATATATACTATATAATGCAGAAATACAGTATGGTAGCATATTTATTCTGGATGCTACTTAACAAAATTAGATTATCACAAATAATTTCCCCAACAAAACTAATTAAAATGTTAACATTGTCATTTATTTTAAAACAAATTTCATGAAGTAAAATTTTGTCCAGTATAACTGAATTAAAATCTAAACCACGTGGACTTAAAGAAAGAATAAACCATGTTTCTGAGAGGGAAATCATTTAATTTCATTTTTAAATAATCTGTAAATAACAAGAACAACATGTACAGTTATCACCGCGAGTACGAGAGAATAGAAAGATCCCAAATGAACAACTGAACTGATCGAGTCTGGTACAGAAACACCGGTTATGTGACTGCTTTAAAAAGTTACGGTCTGATCCATATAAAGAGGAGGGAAAAGAACATCAAGCTCGGCCCAATCACACGCTGATTATACAGTAACTATGGCAACCAGCTCCATCCCATAATGAGTTCATGCAGGGGCGGGGGGGGAAATCACATGACTCCCCAGCAAACAAAAGAGCGCGACACTGCTACAAACAATTAAAATATCAAAACAAACATTATGGCCACATGACACAAAAAAAGAAAAATTCAACCAACACGCATACAAAAAACGATTAGATCCCGGATGAGCTCATGTCCATGAAGTACTGACGACAGTAATGAACAAAAACTCCAACAGGAAGAGCAGAAGATCAAACGCTCTGCGATCAGCATGGATTCATGTAACGCAACGCAACAAAGTGACAATCAGACTGTCATCGTTAATAAAGTGCAGCACTGCACACTTCATTTACAAACCTAACAAAGTCACGTAACAGTTGGAAACCTCTTTGCCAATAAAGTACGAAAATTATTTAATTAGTATAAATTAGTAAAATTATGTTGTTATAATAAGTTGGCTTTTACTGACTTCTAAGCGACTTTTGCAAATCACGTTATTTAGTAAGTTAAGTTTGCTAACAAAGTAAATTACGAACAATTTCATAAGGATGACTTCATAAACGTTGTTAAAATTCAAAGCCAACTTCATTAGCCGACTTCATAAATGACTTGTCAAAATCAAGATCAACGTCGAAGGTATTTACGAACGTGATCTTTCGAAACTAAATTGTGCGAAAACCACTTTGCTGTTAATTATGCATACCGCTTCATAGGTTGACTTTGCAAATTAATTATTTGCAAATTGCAAATTACTAAATCAACTTTGTTATATCGGCTTCATTATAATAATGCTACTTTTGCAGATTCATCAACAAAGCTGTTCGCGGCACTTTTCAACGACAGCCGTATTTTAGTAAAAAATACCTTTCGTAACTACGGTTATCATTGTAACACGAACTTCGTAACATCAAAGTTAACTCTGTAACATGACTTCGTAACCAGTGCAGCAATGTTGATTACCGCCATTTTGTCGCTTTGCGTCGTTCGCTCTTGCGTAGACTATGAACTCATGACAAACAAACATTAGTCAGGATGAATATAAAGTGATTAACAGTTGCGAAAACAATAAAAAATAAACCTTCGGCATTTATAAAGTAAATATGTTCTAGTCTACATGATGGCATCTGTGCACACAAACACCATCGCTCACACACTCTCTCGTGCACACACACACACACACACACACACACACACACACAATCCATTTGTTCAGACTGCTGTGATATGAGCGGGGTCTTCTTTATTACTATTATTATTATTATCATTATTATTATCATCATAGGACGCTAATCACACCAAGACAAACACCGTAACGCTCTGGAGGGAGATCGCATTTGGTTTTAGTTGCTATTTACATAATCCAGTTGAAAAACACTGTGAAAAAACATGAGTAAAAACATGCCAAAAACAACCAAAATATGTCAATTTACATATGTATAATCTACCGATGCGATTAGAAACCGTTATGATTTAGGCCAAAAACATCAGCATGTGTGACAAAAACAAAACAGACTGTTAACGAAATAAAGCGATAAAAATCACAAGATCTCTCCCGATAGGAACAGAGTTCAGAAAAACACTGGTCGTCAGCAGGAGATTCGCGCAGCATTTGCCGCATCTCCGCTGTTTTTATTTGCGCAACAATCTGACAGAGACAGAGCCGCGCATGTCATCGTGTCCCGTCGAGAACCAAATAAAACACTGATGTTGCTCTGTACGTGCTCGCAGACTGATGTTCCGAAATAAAAACCCCCAAAAAAAACAATGCATTTGGAACGGTTGCCATGACAACCCGCCCACGTCAACGATACAACGCTGTAGTTACGGCGACTCAAAAGAAACATATAAAACTTTAATTTGGACACGTTAAACTCTTCAAAATGATTCATGTGCTTTCAGATAAAAAGATTTCGTAATGCTACAATATTAACACAAACCATGTGACCTCGATGCTGGCGTGATGATGTCATGTTCGTCAAAGAACAGCGCTAGCACTGGGTCACGCAAACAGGCTAATAATACTAACATGTAATATCTTGCTAAACGCAAAACAATAGTGTACATTAAAGAATCTCCCAGTGAACGATCAGAGAGCATGTGGAATGTTCTCGCGACGCTGGAACGATGAAACAAAATGCTGTCACAAACGCCCAAAATCACGCGAGCTTACAGCGCTGGTTCCGACGGATGCCGTGGGCGTCGAGTCGAGGTGCGATCACGTCTCCAAACAAACACGCAGAACGACGTGCGCAAGCGAAGCCGCGCCATGTGACTTCAAGACGAACCGTAAAAAAGCACATTCAAGTAAAAGTAAAAATCAACGTTGAAACGATGTAAATGATGTTGATTAGTTTATAAGAACAGAGGGAGGGGCGGATGCTTGTTTGTTTAGAACGAAATCAAGAGTGCCTAAAATGCAGTTGATCACATGATGCGGTTCCTCCAATCAGAAGCCGGCTCCGCCTCCTCAGCTCCGCCGGGTCCGAGAGTGCTGGATCAGCCACTGTAGTGTGATGTCTGGAACACATGACCATGAGCTCATTAACATACGACCCACCCAGCAGCCTGAACTCAGGAGACGTCTTAAAGGTACAGTAACACAAACAGCCTCTCACACAAGTGTTCAAAGAGATTTACAGTCATTTCTGATTAATACACACATGATCAGCAGAACCGAAACTCACTTCTTCATTTCAAAATCCCCTTATATCTAAAGGTTCTCATCACAGCAAAACAGCTTTTAGAGCCAAAAAGTGACAAGAACCGCTGAAGAAAGAGCATGCCTAATAGAAGTGTTAAATATTTCAACAGTTTAATCTGATAGTACGTGACCCTGGAGCACAAGACCAATGAGATTATACATTATATACTATACTAAGATACAACTATTAAAAAATCTAAATATTGAACTTTAAAGTTGTCCAGATGAAGTTCTTTTTTGGCATAAAAGGAAAATGGATAATTGTGACTCATACGGTGTACTGTTGTGTATTTCTACAAACACACCTGTGCTGCTGATATGTGGCGTAAACCTGTGTATTTAAAGCAGTTTCATCCATGTCTTACCGATGTTGTCCTTCTCCTTACAGGAGATGGAGTAACAGCAGATCTCTCTGTCCTGGATGGCCGACAGGTTCCTGTAGATCAGACCATTTAACATGTGTTTTCAGACTTTTAGATGCTTGGTATTTGTGCTGAACTGCTTCAGATGAACTCACATTCTCTCGATGAGCTCCTTCTCATCCAGAGCTCCAGGAAGATCTCGCTTATTTCCCAAAACCAGGACCTGAGGAGACACGCTCACATTTATGATCAAATAATGATTTCATGAATCATGATGTAAGTCCTCCACCGCGGCAGTGAAGACCAGGCCAGACTCACTGGGATCCCCTGCAGCTGAGGTTTGTCTAACAGGTTGTGCAGCTCATTCTTCGACGCCTCGATCTTCTCCGGATCCGCCGCATCAACCATGTACCTGAACGACACACGTGAGGTCCGTTAGGAACACATGGCGCCGTGACTGTGTGTGAGTAGTGTGCAGAGATGATGAGGACACTCACACTATAGCGCTGACGCCGCGGCAGTATCTCTCCCACATGCTCCTGAAGCGCGGCTGACCGCCGATGTCCCACAACTACACGCATTCAGAAAACACGCTCGGATTTTCTAGCAATTACTATAACTATATAAACAAACTAAGAACATTTTATTCACATGGCAAAAATATAAATGCACTTTTTATTTTATACATGTGATGTTTTAATATCTTAATAAATTTATTTTATATGCATTCTGTATTCAAATATATATATATATATATATATTTAAAAAGCATTTTTATTGAACAATTTTTAAAAGCAGTAATTGTTTAGGTAAATGTATATGAAACTGATGCTTATGTTTTGTTCTGGGGTCCTGACCTTGATGGTGACGTTTCCCTTGGTGATCTTACGCATGTTGAAGCCGACTGTAGGAATCATGTCCTCGCTGAACTGTCCCGACTGCACACACACACACACACACACAGAGTCATGAATCCACTGAAACCTGCAGGATCTCAGACCAAACCTCTCCACAGCAGCTGCTGAAGTGATTCGCTGCCACTAAACACCTGGATTTATGCACCAATGAGCTTCCTGAGCATGTGTGTGTCGTGGCTGCTGAATACACAAACACCGTATGACCACATGAGCGGACAGAATGCCAGATGCTGATTGGCTGATCAACTCTTGGTTTTGGCTGCCAGCTGTCAGGTGGATCAGAAGCTGGACAGCAGTCTGATACACACCGCGTCAGATCTGATGACACAACGCCGTCTGTGATGCTCGGTGTCTGATCTAACCATGTTAAATTCGTGTGTCTGATTTGAGCTAACTCTCAGGGTAAGTAGCTCATTCTCTGAACATAACCAGCTCTTGAATCTGAAAAAACTATGTTTTTATGATCATAACTGAACTCAACAACAAAATATTAGCGACACTGGTGTATCTTTTCTGAAGGTGACACTTGCGTCTGATCTAATGATGCTCACACTGTATCTGATGATGTATCACTGTCTGTTCTTTATGCATCTTCTCTATTGGTCTGATTTGATCTGATAATGATGTATGTGACACATATCTAAAACGCATCATATCAATGCCGAATCGGACATGTGTGTGATCTAATGAGGCTGAATCTGACACACTGTATCCACTAACTCTTTATCAGACACACTGTACCTAAAGACATTCTGATCTATTGTGTCTGATCTACACTGTGAGTGTATAGTCTGAACCGGACACATTATATCTTCAATAGTGTACCCGATCGGACACTCTGAGTCTGATACACTGATGATTTCATATCTGCGCTGACACATTGTGTCTGATCTGATTTTACATCACAGTTCATGTGACGCTGTGTGTAATAACGCTGAATCGGACGCGGTGTGTCTGATGTCATGTTTCAGTGTCTGACGCTGCGCTAGGGCTCTAGGCCTGCGAGAACAAGAGCTTCATTACCGCAATCACGTTGACGAAGGTGGTTTTTCCGGAGTACTGCAGGCCGACCAGCGTCAGCTCCATCTCCTCCTTCCAGAAGAGCGCCTTGAACCAGTCCAGCAGCTTGTTGAAGAGCGCGATCATGGTGCGGGTCGGTGCGGGTCTGCTGCTGCTGCTCGCGGATGGTTCTTCCTCATTGGGTGGGGTTTCAGTCCTCCACGCACAGCTGACCCAAACAATGCGGGACTCGCGGCGCCGGGCGCCCCCTGCTGGACGCCTGCCGGTGACGTCATCTCCGTTAAACCGCAAGTGAAACATTAGGAAGCCTGGAGAGCTCCTCATCGGCTCATAAACCTCGCACTCCCTTCAGTCTCTGTTTCACTCACTTTCTAATTGAGTCATTTGCTGTTGTTTCATTATTGTCTGTTATTTTTAGGCTGACGATTTGAGCATTCATTTAAAAAAAGTCTGAAAATCTATAAATGCAATCATTTGTCTTCCAGTCACTAAATGAAATTATAACAGCAACAGCACGGAGAGTTAAGTCACATTATATCATGTTTTATAATAATTCAACTATTTATTTTTTTATTATATATAAGACATTTAAAAAATATATATATATATATATTAAATACATTATATCTCTACAAATAACATAAAAATCAGCGCTGCATTACTAGTTTAGTGTTTGTATTATATATATATATATATATATATATATATAATATATTCAATCATTTATTTATTTTTAAATGATTCACAACACACACACACGACAGAAACGCATTCATTACAGAAAAACAATTTAGAGGATTTGGAGGAGGTCAGGGTTGAAGTGATTAAAAAGTGTCAGATGATTCAGGGCAGCTGGTATTGGTTAGTGTTCGATGATGAGGCGCACTATGAGCAGTGTTTAATGTAGCAGATCACTCTCGGGCCGCAGAGTTCCCGTGTCTTTCACGGCAAAAGACTGTCCAGGAACCAGACTGAACTCAAATCTCTGAAGCAGTTTGCCAAGCACGACTTCTGAATGTAGAAACAAAAAAAGTGTGGTCAAGATCACGGCAAACATCTGAAGGAGCCCAAAATAAGTGTGTGCTTCATCACCTGTGAGAAGACCTGCCCCAGACAGGTTCGTGGACCGAGAGCAAATGGATAGTAGCAGTAATAAGGTCTATTAGATATGATGCCAAGATGTGTTGATTTAGTGCATATGGAGATCCTAGCTGAGCCCTGAATTACTGTAAAACACTACATGAGCAGAGCTCACTAGCATTATAATGACTTACTTCGGGGCTTTCACATCAAATCTCTCCGGATCAAACCTCAACGGATCTTTCAAATACTGCTCCATTCTTTGGGAGACATAAGCTTGTTTTATTTCACTAGGTTTTGAAAGCATGGGTCGACTTGCTCCAAAGCAACTCAAAACATCTTATCTGGGCCCCCCAGAACTTGCTTACAAAGATGGATTTGATAGCTTAACATGAAACTCTGGTCTGATTATATATAGATATATTAATATTTAAATTTTCAGCCAGTTGCAAACAGGAGCACACAAGCCTTAAAGAAATCTGAAGAAAGCCAGCATTTCCAAGAAACTATAGCCTACCACCACAGCCTTTTCACTATTATTTCATCTACTATATTTATTATTCCTTATTTATTCTGCATTCGTACATCTATGACATTACATTACATTTGCTAGTATTTATCTGTTGTTATTCATATGGTATTGTACGTATAATTGTTGCTATTATAAATCTATTATATCACTATTGTTATTGTACTGTTGTACAGTGTTTTATTACATTACTACAACTTGTACTAGGCTATATGCTTCTTATTATCACATATAACCTTTACTGTGCACTGTATCAGTGTGTAATATTTTATAAAGGATCATCATTCAGTTATGTTTGTAGTGGAGTTTACATCTAGAGAGTCGTGTAAATAGGGAGCAGACTGTATTCAGTGATTTTATTTCATTTTTTCAATGATGGAAAATGGTTAGTATTTAAAGGTGTATTATTAGAATCCCCCCCCCAGTATTTGAAAGGGATCTGAGGCACAAGGCTAAAATGTTGGGGTTAAATGCAGAGAAAGCAATTGAAAACCCTAATTAATGTTAAATTAAAATGACATGTATATATTACAGTTATACCAGCCTACATGAATGTTTTAATTGTTACCAAACCAACTACTTTCATAACCCTGTTTTTGTGTGATATCTTACGCAGATCCCTGAAATGTGTCAAATACAGGACACGTTTTAAATGATTATTTTAACCCGGGGGCAATCATAGAGTGATTACAGAAATCATAGATTTCAGAATCAGAGCTTTAATTTAACCAATTGTGTTGAAGTCATTTTCATTTGGTGCTGAAGAAATGTGAAATCTATGTAATCTTGATATGATACTGATGTGCTCACATTATTATTATTCATTAAACAAAAATAACCAAGAATAACGTTGTGGTTTACGTTCTCTTTCCGTAAAGACAACCTTCCCGACTAAACTAACCATAAATAATCACGCTCAGGGGTTCAAGTCCGAACTTTGAGAACTTGTTATTGGGAAAGGGCCAAGGTTTATGGAGTTTAAACTCCACCTGCTGATTTACAACCACACTTTCGCTTGTTTGTACCAACTACAGCGCTACCAACTACATATTTACGTGAATAAACTGTAAACTGCCGAAACTATTTACGCAATCAATGATCTAATTTACACGATTAAACCTAGAGCTGATAAATGCATCGGAATCGCGCCGAGCGTGTCGAATCTGCGTTTGTGAGCTCGCAGATGAGTGACGCGACAGCGCGAGCTGTGCTAACCAGAACCCGCGAGTGAAATAACTTAAGAAACTGCGGGAGATCGTCGGTAAACGGCCCGGTGGCGACGGTAAGACGACTGTTTGTGTTTCAGCGCGCGGGAAGCGGCGGTTCGGGAGTGTTATGGTCAGCTGATGACTGTGTTTGTGTTCCAGAGATCTTCAGTCATGAAGGAGAACGCCTTCTCCCGGGATTTAGGATAAAAACACACACACACACACACACACACTGTTTCCACAACTCTCGACCTCCTGCTGATGAAGAAAATGATGATGAGGCCCTGACTTACTCTCTGTCTTACACACACACACACACACACACACACACCTGCAGCTGTTTCCACACTGATGAAGAAGAAGAAGATGATGCTGATGATGAAGATGAGACCCTGACTCTCTCACACACACACACACACACACACACACACTCTGGTATCATGGGCTCGTCTCTCAGTGAGCCCTGTATCTATGATAAGCTGTCGGAGAGCATCGATATCCTCCGGCAGTCTGGGTACCGGTATGGGATGTCCGAGAGCGAGATCGAGAAGTTCATCAAGCAGGTGCTGGAGACTAACGAGCCCCGCAGGGACCCGCCGCAGTTCCCCATCCTGAGGGCCACCATCAAGGTGCGAGGAGCCCATCCACACACCCTGAAAAAACACAACAAGCCATATATACTAGTGAGGAGACACCATACAGGCCGAGCGACGGTCACCGGCATCATACTGTACATGCACCGCTTTACATTTACCTTTTTAGAACCGAAGAAATATACATGACATTTTATTATCATATGATTATTATATTGTCATTTTATTTGCATTTTTAAAAATACATTTAGAATACGTAACATGTAATCCTAGAGTCTTAAGAGTATCTTGTATTCTTAAATATCACTGCTATCATATTTGAATACATTGTATCATTTTAAAAGAACATTACCATTTATATATATATATATATATATATATATAATAAAAAAAGAATAATAATTTTATGATAATAATGTCAAATTTTATATATATATATATATATATATATAAAATTTGACATTATTATCATAAAATTATTATTCATTTTTTTAAAATAATAAAAATATACACATCTATACAGTATTGGCACGTGTAGTGTGTGTGTGTGCAGCTGCTGCTGGCTCTGGGGGTTCTGCTGATGGCGGTGCTGGTCTTCACGTATCCTCACAGTGCTCCTCTGATGAACTCCTCGGGTGCAGCTGGACTCAACAGCTCATCTCCTCTCAGTCACGCGCGGCTGCTGAAGCTGCCCATCGCCAACAAATACAACCTGCATGGTGAGATGCATGAGACGCAGTCATCGATAGACACAATCAGACTCTGAATGACAAAATCAGACTCCGTCAGACACAATAACACTCCAACAGATTTAGACCCAATCAGACTCTGAATGACACAATGACACTCCGTCAGACCCCAACAGGCACAATCAGACTCCATTGGACACCGATGGACACAATCAGACTCTGAATGACACAATAAGACTCCGTCAGACACTGACAGACTCAATCAGACTCCCAACATGCACAATCAGACTCCGTTAGACACAATAAGACTCCAACAGACTCAGACCCAATCAGACTGAATGACACAATCAGACTCCGTTAGAGACCGATGGACACAATCAGACACCGTCAGACACAATAAGACTCTAACAGACTCAGACACAATCAGACTCCGCCAGACACCGATAGACACAATCCGACATGCTATGCATGTTTGTTGTTGGGAAAAGTTAATTTTAAAACGAAAGCATTGAAATGTTATGTTACTCTCTAATTATGTGTACGGGGGTGTGCAGGGTTTCACGAGTGGTGGGTGTCTGGAGCTCCGCAGACTCCGGCGGTGAACTGCTCAGCCTGCGCAGACGTGACAGCGGTGCTGGAGCTGAGAACATCTGCAGGGATCGACAGACACACACAGCCACTGCTGCTCAAGGTACACTCGCTCTCTCACACACGCTCACAGTGTGTGGTGATGGAGGTTAATGTGTGTGTGTTTCAGGGCGGAGGGTCTCTGTCTCACCGTGTGTCTCATCTGGAGCAGTTCTCACAACCGCAGACGCTCACAGCAACACCAGCCAACTTCACCCTGCTCTGGTAACCAGCAGCGCTCTGACTACTTGATCATCATCAGTGTCTGGATCTGTGTGTGTTTGAAGCTTGTGTATGTGTGTGTGTGTGTGTGTGTGTCAGGAGCTTCTCGTCCAGTCCCAGAGAGACTCTTCTCCAGTGGTTGTTTCCTGACACTGAGCTCTGCCCTCTGCTGGAGAACACAGGAACAACACTGCAGCGCTGCCAACTGAGCGACAGCACTGGAGCGCAACACACGGTCAGAACAGGGCTTCTTTTGTGGATATGTGTGTGTATGTATGCACCCGTCTAATTCATGTGTTGCTGTTGTAGCGGGTGCAGGTGTTGGGTTGGCTGGTGGTGGCTGAAGGCTCTCCGTCGGTGCGCGTTCTTCCTGTCCAGCGATGCCACAACCACTGCCGCTCCTTCAGTCTGTGGCTGGAGCCGGGAGACATGGGTAAGACATCTCTCAGAGCCGTCACGAGTGCCTCAGTGCTGCTTCTAGGAATGGGTGATATGGGCTAGACTTCATCATTATAGTGACATGAAGACTAATTCTTATGATTGGGAGAATTAGTAACGGTACATCACTAACGAGACATGGCCTGCTGCTTCTTCTTGTTCTGTGCTCAGTGTTGGCTGACCCTCGTTACTGGCTGCTGGAGCTCTTCCCGTCAGGAGCTCAGAGAGTGCTGTGTGACGGCCCTGTGCTCTGAGACTCTGATCCAGTCTGATCACGTCCGTCCAGATGCCGCCGAGCCGCACACCTCTTCAGGAAGTGATGTCAGCTCCTCAGATGGCGGTGTTTCTGCTGAGCTTCTGTGATCTTGGGTTCCAGTGATGTTTTCTGATCCTCACCCCAGATGCTCGGGAACACGTTCGCCTGCAAACGTCAAAGAAACTGTATTTTGTCAAAAGGAAATCAAACCTATTTTAGGATATTTTAGTACGTTTTGACATTGCTTTCATGACCATTAAGCGCATTTCGTCCACGCATTAATGGGATGCAAAAACACAAAATCTCATTACTGTTTACAAAAAAGCATTCTCATTACCGTTACGATTGATTAATGTTAATATATTAAGTCATTTTATGGTAGTATTTGTTGTACTGACTGAATTATATAAGAATACTATTTCTGTAATACAGTGCTAAGAATAAGATTTTTAGGGGAACATATTTTGGTGTTATGGTAAAAAAACGAAACATTATAATTTCTTGTGTTAAATGAGTTAAATGCATGACTGTAATCAGAATTCATGTTTAGTTTTCGTTATAGTAATGAGAATCAGAATTATTTTGTTCAAAATCCCTTTAAATTGTGGTAATTTTTGGGGGGGGTGAAGGTAATGAGAATGATCGTATTTTTTATTATGGAAAAAAAAAAAAGTATGACATTAATGAGAATCGGTGTATATTTTTCGTTATGGTAATGATCAGGTTTTTTTTTTTTCCTGGTGATGGTAATGAGAACGATCATTTTTCATTGTGGTAATGAGAATAAGATTTTTTTTTGTGTGTGTGTATTACAGTAATGAGAACGAGTAGTTTTTTTTGTGTGTATTACGGTAATGACATTGAGAATATTTTTAATATTATGGTAACAAGAAGGTATCATTATGGTAATGATGTTGCATATTTTTGCATCGCAGTAATGCGAGTGTCGGAAATGCGTTTTATTGTCATGAATCTAACTTCAGTGTTGAAATGTGAGCCGCACATGTTTCGCGACTGCAGATCAGCCAATAAGAGCACTTTAAATGTTGGCCATCAGCTGATGATGTCATATCCTGGTCGAGCGATGACATCACCCGTCTCACTGCCGTCGTAGTGTATTGACGGTTTAATATAGCCAATGTTTTTGTTCTCTGGAGTTTAATGATTGTAAATAATGAGAGTAAGATGCAGAGGATGTGATTTACTAATATGATTCAGAGATTTATGTTGATTGTGATTTTACTGCAGGATTTACACAGTAAACAAAAGCTGCTGTTCGTAAACTGCTGCGTGGGATTTCATTGTTTCTTATGTGATTTGTTGGCCATGTTTGGATTGGAAACATGTAAATCACTCTGGTGTTGAGAATGATGGTCGTTTTATGTTTAACGCTGCTCTAAAGCCGGAGTGAAAGTGTGAAGTGCTCAAATTCAACAAAAAAACCTGATTACAGATAACAATGCGATTGAGTTGATCCAGGTGAGGGGAAAAACGTCTCAGTTTTGGCTTATTTACTGTTTTCTCTTTTATTGGCAAAGAAACAGAAGTTAGAAATCGAATTATACATATATAATTTTTTTTCTATGTGTACAGTGCCTAAAAAGTAATGAGAAATAAAAGACACACAACGTATAATATCAGTATTTTGAGATAAAACTTTTTGATTATAACAATAAAGGTAAGCTTTTGCTGTGTGCAGTTCCTCAATGAGTGTTTGTGCATAACATTTACTTCGCTTCCGGGTTATTAAAAGCGAAAAGAAGGAGTATAATGTGGAGGACCGGAAGTGAGTCTGGTGTTGACGGCAGGAGGCGCTCTGTGGCTCTTTGGACTGAATATTTGCTGTATAATATTCTAGAATTTAATATGTTTATATTATTATATATTCTGTATTAACTGAAATGGAGGGAATCAATATAGTAAATCTAACTTTTAACATTTGTACTAGGTTCTGCAGTAAAAGCATCTTAAACGTAGCGCACTTTTTTCTCTTTAGTTCTTTTAACCTTTAATATTTTAACTATGTCTTTTTTAATCGAATACATTTCTGTGTCTTCTTGCACTGTATACGGTGTGGAACATGGAAACGGCCCGGGTTTGTCCGGTAAGGCTCGTCTCGAGCGCCGCCTGCCGGAGACCGGGCCCTGCGTCCGCCGCGTGATCTCCTGTCGCGGTGCATGTCGGGCCGCTGGCGGTGGTGAGTATCCCAGCCTGCGCTGCTGCTGCTCCGGAGAGAATGATGGGATAGTGGCGGACACACAGGAGCGCTGCAGACACACTCACACTCACGTTATTCGCGTTATTGCCGCGCTCTGTCCGTTTATGTGTGTGTTTGCGCGCGTGTGAGTGCGCGAGAGTGCGTGAGGCACGAGGCCTGCGGCGTGCGCGTGCCTGTAAACACCCTCACAGTACTGTGGTAGTACCATGGTACAGTATCACCAGAACCATGGTCCAAGTGGCTTCCATGGAGCTGCCTGCTCCTCAAACACAGCACGGCATGACCCTGGTACCCGTGGGGAAGCAGGGACATACCATGCTTTTAGTGCAGCGCAAATATGCTGCTTTTCACTCATTTCGACACTCAGCTGGACGGTATGTTGCTCAGCAACAGCACGCGTGTATTTTGGTTCTGTTGCTAAGCAACGCCAAAAGTTCGATAGTTGTCGTGGTCGCTAAAATATCCACTGAACAACGCAACAAATACAGAATAACTTTAGATCTGGTATTTCGCTGGTGCAAATTGGATGAGTGCGTGAAATCTAAACGCTTTACACTAAAACTCTCTTTATTTTGGTAATTTGTGCCTTCTCATCGACATTTAATGGTCATAAAATATTTGTTATTGAAATCAACATAAATTAAAGCCATTGCAACAAATACTAATGTAAAGTAATCATTTTTAGCAGTGCGCTAATGGGGATTTGGAAGAAAAATGTATTTATTATTCAAAATAATGTTGTGGTTATTGATTTTATGTCTTGCTTTATTTAGACAGAATGATAATTGGTTTTATTTCTATAATACATTTTTGTTAATAAACCCAAATAAAGCCATTATAGCAAATATATACAACTATATAATTTTGATAATTAATTCATTTTATGCAATGCGATTATGAGAATTTAAGAGGAAAATCAGCCTTGTTTGCATTAAAACAATGTAGCAGTACCAGGAATCTTGAACCTAACCAACCTAAAATGCTAAATATAAATGAAGCGACAGCAAAACTCCCGTGTACGAGTGTATAGCTGTGTGTGTGTGTGTGTGTGTGTTCAGAGCTGCAGTGAGATGATGGAGGGCTTGGGGCTTCAGGCCGTGGCTCTGAGCGACGGATCCACCGCTTACATCCAGCAGACCATCAGCGGTGAGACAGCCTCATGAAAATATGCCCACAGTAGTAGTATTATATAACACACGTGTCCTGTTGTGTATTGTTCGCTATGATCGAGTTTATGACTTAACAAATGAATTATAATGAATCGATTACTGAAATAAACGTGACGGCCCTGTTGTAAGAGATCTGTCGCTGATGTTCAGATGCGGGTCTGATGGAGGGGAACACGGTTCAGCTGGAGGACGGGACCACGGCGTTCATTCAGCACGTCAGCGTCCAGCAGAAAGGTGTGTGTAAACATCTACGAACGTTCTCTGTGTGACTCTGTGATACTGACGAGAGTGTGTGTGTTCAGAGTCGCTGGCGTTTGAGGACGGTCAGGCGGTGCAGCTGGAGGACGGGACCACGGCCTTCATTCACCACACACCTAAAGGTGCCCATACGCTAACAATCTTACGTACACCTGTCCCTGAGCGCACTTGACCTCTGACCTCTGTGTGACAGACGGCTTCGACCCCGGCGCCGTGGAGGCCGTTCAGCTGGAGGACGGCAGCACGGCGTACATCCACCACCAGACAGGCAGCGCTGTGGAGCTAAACTCAGAGGCCATCGCTACGCTGGAGAGCTACGCTAGCAAGGTCTGAGCTCACCTGAAGTGTTCTGCAGATTTGCGCTCGTTAGCGAACACATGTCTGACGGCGAAACTTTTGACTTTGTTTATTTATTAGATGTTGTGTCTTAATATAAACTAGGAATCAATAAGTCAAGTGATACCCAACCCTTTTCTATGTTCATGTCACTCAGCTGACGGGGTCAGAGGTCGAGGTCGATGAAAACATGGAGAACGCAAACGGAGCGGAGCAGACCAGCATACAGGTGTGATAGACGGACAACTGACCCGGTTCTGTTTATTTATGTAAATAGATTGATCGTGTATTGGTTTTATTTATTTACATTTGTTCATTGACTTTATATCTTTATTCTCAGATATTCTATATCTTTATTTTAAGCAGATGGATGCATGGTGTGTGTGTAATTGTGTGTTGTTTCTCAGCTGATGTTTGAGGGGAAGGTCTGGAGCTCTGGTAAAGTCCAGCCGGTCGGAGAGAAGAGTTTTCGCTGTGGACACACGGGCTGCGGCCGATACTACACCACAGCACACCATCTGAAGGTAAGAGCTTCCCATAATGCACTGGGGCAGAGCTTATCTTCTCTGTTATGTGAAATATCTTATTCAGGTCGTTACTAAATAAACAATAGCATGCATTTCGTATTATCCCTCTTTTGAAATATAAATAATTCACGTTTTGGGTTGGGGGGTGTAAACTTTTGACCTCAACTTTGTGTGGGTGTGTCGCAGGTGCATGAGCGCTCGCACACGGGTGACCGTCCGTACCGATGCGAAGTGCCATCCTGCGCTAAAGCCTTCGCCACCGGGTACGGCCTCAAGAGTCACCTGCGTACGCACACGGGCGAGAAACCCTACAAATGCCCCGAGGACATGTGCTACAAAGCCTTCAAAACCTCCGGAGACCTGCAGAAGCACGTGCGCACGCACACCGGTACGGACAAACCCAGTTTAATCGCAGACGTTTAGTTGCACTGATACTATTTAAACTGAGCTGGAATAACACAATCTATATTGTTAAAAACACTATATAAAATAAAAAACGATTAGCTATCTCACTGTCTTTCTATTGCAGGCGAGAAGCCGTTTAAGTGTCCGTTCGAGGGCTGCGGACGCTCCTTCACCACCTCCAACATTCGTAAAGTTCATACGCGAACGCACACGGGCGAGCGGCCATACTTGTGTCCAGAGCCGTCCTGCGGAAGAGCCTTCGCCAGCGCAACCAACTACAAGAACCACATGCGGATACACACCGGTAGCAGCACTCACATGCTATAACGAGAAAAGTTCTCTGCGTAGATTTCTCACATTTTCAAGTTGGTCACGCAAATGTAAAAACTTATTGTTATTTTTCTTAGTTTTTTAATCGTTCTGTTTACTAAATTCAGTTTATATTTAATTTAGCAATTTTAGCATTTCAATTTCAACATATTTTTCTTAGTTGCAATTTTTCCGGCTGATGTACGACTTCAAGAGCTCAAGCATTTAAAGCTACAAAACTACAACGTGCTATTAATAAAAAGAATGCTATCATGTGTTGGTGTGGACGCTAACATTAGTTGTCGTTCTGTTTGCTCTCAGGTGAGAAGCCGTATTTGTGTACGGTCCCGGGCTGTGGGAAGAGTTTCACGGAGTACTCCAGTCTTTATAAGCATCACGTGGTTCACACTCACTGTAAGCCGTACACCTGCAGTCACTGCGGGAAGACCTACCGACAGACGTCCACGCTAGCCATGCACAAGCGTACCGCGCACGGAGACTTCGACACAGTGGAGGATGCTGGTATGTCTCTCGCTTATTCTGCTTACTTTCACCGAATTCGAGGGCACTTACAAACATTTTTGCGCGCAGATGCAGAGGTATTTGAGGCGTCACAGCAGGACACCGATCAGAGTGAATGTGATGCCAAAGTCACCATGGACACCGACGACATCATCAGCTCACACCTGCAGGTGCTCGGTGCGGCCGTCACCATGGTGACCCAGGATGGGACCGCTGGCGGCCAGCAGGTCACCATGGTTACAGATGGCAAAGAGCTGCAGCCGGTGGGTATTATGGGATGAATGGTGTCGCGTGGTTATCAGAGCTCAAATAGCTAACTGTGTCTGTTCCTGCAGGTTGCCATAGTAACGTCAAACGGCATCATGACTGAAGTGAACGCGTCACCGTACCAGCAGGTGGCGCTGCTAGCAACGGAGAACGGCACACAGATCGCAGTACAGGTACAGAACAATAATCATTGTATGGCAAATAATTTTATTCAAGAAAAACTAACTAACCTTGTTGAACTGTTTGTGTATTGGTTGTGTATATATTTACAGTTAGAAGATCAGCAGACGTTAGAGGAGGCGATCACCATGGCAACAGCAGCCATAGAGCACAGCGGACTGACGTCAGATCAGTGACAGCTGAAAATCACGTATAGGCGCCACACAGAGAGAACCATCACTTTTTTTTTGTTGTTTTTTTTACATTTAGCGTGTATGAGAATGAGTTGCTGCAGTCTTAAAGGGTCTTTTTTACCTGCTTTGAGCCAGTAGAAGTGTAACAAGATGAAAATAAAAATGTATATTTGTTAATAAATAAGCTTTATGCATTTACTCTTTATGAAATGTGTTTGAGTTATTAAACATCGTCCAACGAGAGACGCGACGAAAACCAGAAAGTGAAGAAAAAAATGACGAATCCGTTTCAAGGCAGTCGCACCAACCATTTGCTTGTTATTTAATCGTATTTTGCGTAATATTCTTATGAAAATATATTTTCTTACGATAATGGATTTATCTTTATTTAGTTTTATATTGTATTAACGAAAAAACAGCTGCCACATAACTTTAAGCACATAATGAATCCTTACGTTTAATAATCTTTAATGTAATAATAGTAATTCTCCATTTCTGATGAACATTCCTCTGAGGTAAAGTCGTTAGAAGTCGCGCGCTGTTTTGATTTGAATCTCCCGCTTCTTCTAAATCAGCCAGACTGCGGTCAGCCCTTTAATTCTGCGCTCGCTAAAAATAAACTAAATACCACAAGATTGATTTTATTCCCTCACCTAAGCGCAGTCGTCTCTTGTTGGTGACTGCAGAAGTGTGGTGTGTCCAGCAGAGGTCAGCAGCTGTACTCTCTGTGAGCTCGATCCAGCACAGTCTGCTCATGATAGTATCACTGAACCGCACCGAAACAGAACAGCGAGGAATAACACATCTTTACATAACTGAACAAGAAGCTGCCACAGAGATTTAATCATAACTACAAACAACCCAAACACTAACTTTATTATTACTATTACATTTTTACATGTTTTTGCGGAAGTGATAAATGTTAAGATATGTTTAACAGCTTCTTCATTGTGTCTTTTAAAAGATGATCATTAAATGTCATGCTTTAGAAAATATGTGAATCTATGTTGATTTTGTTTTACAGCAGTTCTCTCGAACACACACACACACACGCACGCGCGCGCGCGCACACACACACGCGCACACTTGTTCTCAGTTCTTCCTCGACAACAGTCTCTGATTGGCTGAGCTGCTGTGATGTCAGCCAGTGACGAGAGAGGGCAGAAAAAGCAGCGGTTTTGGGGTTTCCTCCTCCTCAGTCCTGGAAACATCAGTGTGTGTGTGTGTGTGTGTGTGTGTGTGTGTGAGTGTGTGTGTGTGTGTGTGTGTGTGTGTACAGGAAAGCAGGTTAAACTGAGGACACACCCAGACTAAGATCTCACACACACCCGTGTGCTGGTGTCAGGTTCTCTTATCTGAGCTGATGAGGGCGGGGTGTGTTTAGGTGACACACTGACAATACAAATAAACTCTTAAATTACCGCCCGATAATTTCTCTGGAACAGAATGTGCTCTGCGTGTTCGTGAGTGTGTGTGTGTGTGTGAGTGTGTGTGTGTGTGTGTGTGTGTGTGTGTGTGTGTGAGTGAGAGTGTGTGTGTGTGTGTGTGTGTGTGTGTGTGTG
>JAUMHI010000068.1:266805-283204 GCA_032359435.1 Enteromius unitaeniatus | reverse complement strand
CACAGTCTGTACAGTAGAAACACCATTACACCTATGACCCCACAAAACATGAGTGTGTGTGTGTGTGTGTGTGTGTGAGTGAGCCTGAGGTTCAGTCCAGTCCTGAACAGATCAGCTCATCTGCTGGGGGTGTGTTTACACCGCTGTGCTTCACTGTAGTGGTGTGTGTGTGTGTGTGTGTGTGTGTGTGAGATAAACCGAATCAGGTGAAATAGAGCGTAGGGTAGACGGCTGAACGCACGAGATCTGCACTAAACAAGGGCTCAAATTAATCCTGATCTTTCCGGTCACCGCGCTTGTCTTGTCGTTCAGGTTCACGGCCGGGATCTGACCCACCTGCAGAAGCGAGAGGCCTTCCGTATCCTGGCCAGCTACGAGCAGCCAATCACGCTTCAGATTGAGGGCCGGGGGCGGAGCCTGCAGTACAACCGGACGACGGACTGCAGCACGCAAACGGAGCGCCCGTGGGACCCTCTCCGGCCGCATTCGTGCACCCTGCCCCGACTGCCTCCCGCGGACAGGTGCGACACACACCTGCAGACACACACTTCAGAGGCCGAACACACACAGGCTACAAAACAGAGCAGAACAACGTTAAAACGCAATTCCAGCGCCAGGGAGGGGAACGTTCAAAAGAAAATTCTGTCGCCCTCGTGTCGCTTCTTCGGATCACAAATCAGAGAGCTTTCTTTTCAATTTTTGGGTGAACTGTCCCTTTAAAGAACACAGACACAGCAGATCATTTCCAGCGCAATCTCCCAAGAGCAGCGCAAAGCAGGCTTATTTGGGGCGTTAAATAATAGTGCAAATACCAGTACTTGGACGAGTGTAAACGTTAGTGGCTACGTCACGTCGTATTTTCATACTCTCTTATGAAGGGAAACTCCCACAAATGCATATTCAGTAATGTAGGGCACAAAAACAACGGTGTCCACGCCGTTTCAGCGCTAATTCATCACTTGGTAAATCCTGAGGATACTGTTTCAGAGATATGTGTGTTGGCGCAAGCTGTTAATAAATCTGCCCCAAAAATGCTATTCGGCTATTCATTTCAGGAGCATTGCGTTTTTGAAAAAATGTTTTTTTTTAGTTGGTGCAATCTGGCTTTTATTCTACGATAGTTTTTTTCCTGAACAAAACCTGTCCATTATTTTCATTTATCATCATAATTATAATCAAACTCATCTGTTTTTTTGCTATTCTAGTTATTTACTAGTGTGACTCAAAACAAGCTTGTAGGGGTTTGATCTTTTTGGCTGACTCGTTTAAACGAACGGATTCTCAAGAGTTTTTCAAAGTAACAGTTGGTCATGTGACCGAAACTTGCCCAATGAGAGTGTGGGAAGGGTCCAGTTATACCATCCCACTGGATTTCAGACCCTAGCACAGTCACGCCAGGCTTTGCATTCATGCGTATGTGAATGTGCATGCAAGCATATTATATCGCTCATTGCATTTTACAGCTTCCTGTGAGGAACACTCGCTGCAGAATTCACATGTCAAAGGCTTTTGGGCTATTGAGATCTAGAGGGAAATGCAGCGGCTCCAGACCAAAACCAAGATTAGGGAGCCATAAATCTGAAAATGAACCATTTAGTTGCCAAATTAACTTTTTGCTGCCAAAAGCTTTGAGTACAGAGAGTCTTACATTAGCTTCTGTATTGTGCATTGTGATGAAGAGACATGAAGAGAGAAAAAAACTTGAAAATGTTGATTATCTTCCCCATCCACCTGTTCACCTTACTTTTAGACTGCTAAACCATAATAATCACGTAAAACAGTTGAAATGCTTTATATATGTATCAATAAAGAAATATTTAATGTATATAAAGAGATATTTAGTGAGTTAAATAGATTAATCAGACTCACTTACCCGCAGTTAGTCACAGCAACGCTTCCCGGTTTTTTTCTAATTCGCGCGGTTCTTTGAGGGAGTCTGTAACGGCTCTGAGAGATTCGCTTCTTGAGTGAGTCCGATTCAAAACAGCTGCCAGTTTGTTTCATGAGTCTTCTTGACGAACTCATTCAAAAGAACTGCTTCAAAAGAGTCATTTTCACGCGAATCGATCACTCCCTAAGGAAACAGCGGCGCTCGCGCGAATCACGTTTCGTGCACAACGTTTCGCGGGTTTTCAAAGTTTACTCGATTTTAAAACGATTGTTGTAAATATCCAACATTATAGTTTTACTAAAAGTAAATGAAAACAATATATGTAGGGGAAATTAATTTCCTTACTTAACAGACAATAAAGCTCTTTCTGATTCTAATTCATCAGAAAAAAAGATGCGCCTTTTGCAACCTTATGTTATATTTAGTGGTGTTTGTTAAGACAATGCATTGTTACAATGAATATAAACTACCACTTATTGTTAATCATTCTATTGTTCATACTTCACATAACCACACTCTTTCTATGCGTCTTGGTCTTTCTATCAGAATGAGGTCAGAAGCTCCTTACATACAATAACAGTGTCTTAGAGGAAGTGGGTGGAGCAAGAGATGTGTGCTGACGTGTGTTTCCAGCATATGATATTCCTACGAGTGTAATATATGAGTGTTTGCTGTGTTCTCAGGGCGTACTACAATCACATGACCCTGCCCGGGACCCGTAGAGACGGAGGAAGGTACGAGTACTTACCAAACACGCCCAGAGACCTGGAGCACAGAGAACGACTGGCCTACAACGTAAGATACTCACATTATTATGATATCAGTATTCACGATGAGATGCATGTAGTTATTGATTTACCCTTTATGTGAAGAAAATGGCCAGTGGCTCTCATTATAACAACATCCCATATATATATATATATATGCATAGTAATAATGACCCGTTTTTCATATATTACACTTTTATTTCAGAATGATTGTATTTATGATTTTATTTAAAAGCGTAGATTTATATATCATTATAAATTTGCATCAACACAGATATACCATTATACATTATTTCAATTATTTTAAAAATGATAAATGACTGGCATTTCTATACTGGCATCACATAATCAGAGAGATGATTATTCTAAAATTAACAAATATGTGTTTATATATATCATATATTTATTTATTGCTGTCAAATGATTAATCGGGATTAATCTCGTCCTCCCAAAAAGTAATACAATTATTATATTATAAAATATAAATAGAAATGTACAGTATGTATATATTTAAGGACAATATGTGTGTGTTTTTATATTTACATAATAAAAATGCATACTACGCATACATATATTATGTAAACAACTTTTATTTTGGATGTGAATAATCATGATGAAATATTTGGCAGCACTAATAAATAAATATATATTATATAAATATATTTATTAATAATAATATCTATACATTTAAGTAATTTTTGTCCTGTATAATTTATTTATATGAAAACAAAATATGTAATCATAAAAAATGCAATAATTAATAGAAAGTATTTATTAAAATGTATTTATGATATTTATCATTATAATGTCTTTGTAATTGCAGATGGTTTCAGGAATTTGATCTCTTTAATCTAGTCTGAAATGTGCCGCATTTAAAATGAAGTAAATAATCCAAAAAAAGAAAAGATAATCGCTGTCACTTTGGTTTCTAGACTTTGACATGAATATCAAAAATGTCTTTCCAGACCCTGATTGTTCTGCAATGCCAAGCTTAAATGAGTGTTTAAAGCAGTTGTTTCATCCTTCTTGTGTGTGTCGTGTTAGGAAACACTACACTCTCTGTGTGTGTGAGTGTGTGTGTGTGTGTGTGTGTGTGTGTGTGTGTGTGAGTGTGTGTGTGTGTGTGTGTGTGTGAGTGTGTGTGAGTGTGTGTGTGTGTGTGTGTGTGTGTGTGAGTGTGTGTGTGTGTGTGTGTGTGTGTGTGTGTGTGTGTGTGTGTGTGTGTGTGTGTGAGTGTGTGTGAGTGTGTGTGTGTGTGTGTGTGTGTGTGTGTGTGTGTGTGAGCTGTTCTCCAAACAAACGCGTTTTTCAAAATGGAGCTGCTCTCTTATGCTCTGGAATTATTCATGCATTTAGCCACGCTTGGGAATACACACACACACACACACTTCATGTGTGCGTTGCGCAGGAGGAAACAGCCTTTAATAAAGCGACTGAAGGAGAGACAGACAGACAGACGTTTACTGTTCAGTCATTTAAAATAATCAGTCTTCCATATCACAGCCTCATTATGCTAATAATTGATCAGGAGAGCAGCGCATGTTCTTCTCACGAGAGCAGAAAGGGTTTGAAATCACATCGCCATTCGCTCTTCTTGATGTAATCATGAAATCAAATGTAATCAGTGTTTTAACGGCGTGTGATCCTGGTTTCAGGAGCAGGAGTTCTCCAGTGGCGTGTCTCAGGGACAGAACTGTCTGATCGGATGCTGCAACACCAACCTGGAGGAGCCCAGGAGTTTCCAGAGTCAGGTGAGAGTCACAAAACACAGCGTGACTATAGGACCAGGACTTACTGACCAAGAACCGATGAATTATTGAACATTCAGCTCTTGGTGTATAAAGAAGATCTGTAAAGTTTCAAGTCTCAGATATTCTTTATAAAGGTTATGACTCGTCCACACCCTCCTAAAACAGCTTGTTTTCCTCCACTTCTCTCCGTCACAGAGTGGGTTTATTTTCAAATGTTTCCACAAAGAAAGGCGGCGGAGCTATTATTCTGTCTGTAGTGTTGCTGCGGGCGCCATGTTCTGGAGACTCTGTGTGTCGTTGAGAAAGTCAAACTGCTTTGTTTGTGCTTCCAAAAGAGGACACCACTAGTTGTACTGAAGAAAGCTTCATAATATAGAATCTGTTCTGGTGTTTGTAAGTGCTGCTAAAAGTGGAAACTCGTTTTGAGAAAACAGACTTTATTGTAATTTAAATACGCAAATAGAAGAAGTGCAAAAAACAGGCCAATGATATATAATCAAACCCTTCAGTATATAGATCTGAATCCAACTAAAATTTGGTGTATGTAAGTGCTTCTGAAGTGGAGAAACAAAGTCATTTAGGAAAACCTACTGACGCAAATAGATAAAGTGCGATGAAATTGTTTGGCAAAGTAAATATGTTGGATTTGTTCTTTCCACCATTTTGAAAGCCCCAAAATGTGTAATACATCTGTAATGTAGTCAAAATGCAGCAGAAAGTGCAGTGATGAATGCAGACTGAATCTAGAAGCGGCGTTCTAGAATGTAGAGCAGCGGGTTCAGATCGGAGCGGTTGTTGTTGTTCTGATTCTCGTGTGATTCTCTTCATCCGTCACAGACCGAGAGGCGAGGAGTCACATATTATGTAAGTTATGTGTTACCAGGCAACTAGCGATCATAAATACGGCTGAAGACTGTGAGCCACCAGAGTGACTCCTGCGCTCCGATAGAAGACCGCTCAATCAATACAGTTCATTCCAATTCAAATGTGAAGTACTTTTCTTTATTACTTGAGACGCATTCCCACTGACACTGATTCAATCTGCATTGTGGATTAATAGTCTAATCGTCCGCAGTATCTAATGTATGTCATGCTATTGGCTCGTTTGCATATGTAGTTAAGCTCTGTGTTATTTTGTTGCAGTGTCACCTTAAATTAACTCAACTATCATTGAAAATAAATGTTTTTGTTGCAGAAACTTACAGATGCATGTATATTTAAATTGATAAAACCAGACGAGATGAAACACATGAGTTTGCTGTTAATTAACAAAATGCACTGTAACAGTATATCAGTTGAAATCAATAGTATTGAACCATTTAAAAACCACCAAGCAACCACCCCATAATACATTTACTTTTTTTTTTTTTGCAGACGCTTTTATCCAAGTCCATGAGGACAATAGAAGCAATCAAAATTAACAAAAGAGCAATAATACGCAAGTGCTATGACAAGTCTCAGGACACTAGTTTTTTTATTACATAATTAAAACGAAAACAATAGAGAAAGCTAGTGTTGGAGGCCTTTTCGCTTCTGTTAATTGTATAATACATGAAAAAGAAAACAAATAGAATACAAAAAGATTTTTTTTATATATATAAAAGGAATACAAGCAGCCAGTAATAGAATAGAAAGTGCTAGAGTTCAAGGGTCAAATAAAAATGGAAGAGATGTGTTTTTAGCATTTTTTTTTAATTGGTCATTCCACCAGGAGGGAACGTTTCATGAAAGAGTCTGTGAAAGACATTGATTTTGTGCCTCTTTGGATGAACAATAAAGCAACGTTTACTTGCAATACTCCAGAAACATCCTAGTAATACATAGTAATGAAAGTACCATTAAAGTACCTTTAGAGGGTGCTAGAAATATGTAGTTTTTTTACCCTGGTAAGATCACTATAAGTCATTACTTTGAATTGATAATTGCTCCAATGTCATAATATGTGTGTGTGTTTTGGACAGACTGATGACGATGACTACATGATGGAGAAGCCCCTGGGTTACCTGCCTCTTCATCACGAGCTGGACAGTGGGCTGGGCTGGACGGACGGTAGCTTCCACCAGGGGGAGCTGTCGGGCGTGGAGACGGAGGAGGGGCTCGAGGAGCACCACGGCGGGTCACCATCGTCTGAGTCCTTCATTTCGTCTGAACTGAGCGACTCGGGTTTCTACAGTGTCAGCACGGGCGAGTTCCTGCGCTTCCAGCGCCTGCTCGAGAAACGCATGCGCCATTACAACGCTCGCATGCACCACCAGGGGGAGCCATGCTCCCGCGAGCGGCGAGACAGCCAGATCAAACACCCCCTAGAGGCCATCCCCGAAACGCTGACAGTGCAGCCTCAAAACGTCTGCACGCCCGTTCCAGGGTCGCGTGGTTTGTCACGTGTTTCGTCCATGCAGTACCGCAAGGCGGAGCGCCCGTGTTTGAACAGGCACAGCTCCAGCAGCGGCTCGCTCTTCAATCCCGTGCCTCACCCGAGTTCTGCGGGAATGCTGAGAAGAAGCAGGACGCTGCATCACCGCCCGGTGCCTATGGAGTACCGCAGACGGGCGAGTCACCCAGCCTCGCCCAACTACTGCAGCGCAACACTGCATCCCTGCGTCCACAGAGTCGACCTGCCTATGAACCTCCCCGAGGAGCCGGACTTAGCACTTATGCACGTTGTCGCACACCCTGTTGTACACCCGGCTGCACACCCCGCTGCACTCCGTACACAAACTCTGCACGCAATGAGTCAACCGTCCCTGATCTCTCCAGTGGACGAACACTGCTGCCCGCCTCTTGATCTCCACGGCAGGATCCGAGCATCCACCGAACCGCAGCTCCAGGGGAGTTGTGTGACCCAGCAGATGCCCAACAACAGGTTTCACACTCTGAGTCACACGCCCAGTCAGGAAGCCAACGAAACCTGGCCCAAACCTGCCAATCGCGCGGTATCCGTTGGCGGAGGCGGACTCTACAGCACTTTGGAGGGCCACGCTCCGGCTAGGAAGCCACCGGGCGGGAATCTGCGTGCTTCGCGGAACCAGATGCTGCGCAATCGAGCGTCCCGTTTGGCGGACGAGCGCAGCGGCATGAGCACGGACGAAGAGAGTCACAGCGAGGTCCGCATGGGTCGCTACTGGAGCCGCACCGAGCGTCGCGAACACATGCTGCAGAAACAGCGACAGGCCAGGAACAACAGCAGCGCCGGCGTAGCTGTGTCAGGATTGGTGCATAGCGGCGAAGTCGTGGGAGGAGCTAGCAGAGACAGTTGTAATACCGTTCTCGAGCTGAGCCAGAGGAAACTCAGTCGCTTGAGGAACCGAAAGCTGCTGGACGACTGGACCACCGTAGAAGAACTCCTGACGCACGGAACACGCCTGGGCACCAGCGAAGACGCCTTGCAACTCCCTACGTCATTGCTCACCGTCACAACTGTATAGCAACTCCCACCTAGCGTGTGTTCAAATTGACTCGTGTGTGTGTGTGTGTGTGTGTGGGTGTGAGTGTGTGTGTGTTTGTGTGTGTTGGACCGGCCGCACTACACAAAGCTACCTCCTGACATTGAGGTTTACTGTAGATACAGATGTTTCCGAACACCGTAGTACATTGATTTTTAAATGTTATATTTGCAGTATCTTGTTTTGCATTGTGTTGTGAAGAGATGTTTTATTAGGGAGCGAATTCACTGCAGTTTGATTCGACCGCATGAAGCAATACAACAGATACCGACGCCAGACAAAACGAATTCCATTTGGTGCCAAGAAAAGTTTACGTTACGGATTATTTTAAAGGTGGTGCTAACCGTGAGATCTCATTTCGTCGACATGATTTGCAACTAGCCTGTCAACGACATCCGAATTACGTCACTTTTGCACAAAATTTAAAGAATTCCCTTTCCGACTGTCTTCCTTTAGCTAATTTGTGGCGTTAGCACAGCCCCTCCTCCTTTCAATCATGAATCTGATTCTCTGGGAATAATATTGGATAATCTTATGATGGATGGGGAGTCGGATACGCAGCCGGGGCCGGCGGCTGGGAGCACAGGGTTATGCTGGAGATCGGGCAGCGGAAACGTGAGCGTGTGTTGTGAAGTGTGCGGGTTCTTGCACTATAACTGTAGTTCTGTAGAGTATTTTTAAAGCTATTTTTCTTGTGCTCTTCACAATTGATGTCACAAAAAGAAACAAGAACTTTTATAAAGACTCAAATAAGTGGTGTTATCAGAAGTACAAGAGTTTGGAGAGAAACGGCACTGAACTGCGTTTCGTCCTAGTGCGCAAATTTATCAGATATTTTCCGCTCTCCTGTCCGCAAACAACAAGGCTTCAACTTTACAGTAAGGCTCATGAAACGCCCGCAGAATGAATTCTTGATAAGCCGAGTTAGACAAATGAATATGATTCACACAAATTCGTTCTGCTCACGTTTCATGAACGAGACCTAATTATTTTCCAAAGCAGAAGATGCAGAAGTATTTTTGGAGTCACCTGTGTCAGCGTGGGATGTTTGCGGATGTCTTTTTTCTTCTTTGAGCAGAAAATCAGGATTTTTCCCACCTGCACTATTTTTGGTGCACAAGCACTGGAGTGTTTACAATTTTTCCTCACAACTGTGACTCTCTGTGACACATCTCGCTCTCTCACCCTCGTTTCTGAGGTGAAATCACGCAGTTTTCACCGTGAGTCAAACGCTGTGAAAAATGGATGTGAACGGATGGAGCATCTTCCCGTACGGATTAACAGAAAAACTCTGCCTCTCTCATTGGATTTTGCTCGTTTCCACTTTTAGAAATCATTTTCTTGGGATATGATGTACATGTTGTTGTAATAAAGATGAGATTTTAATTAACTACTTAAAGAGTGTCGGGTTTTGTTTTTGTAACGTCATTGAAGTGGGCGTTCCTAAGTCTCATAACAACAAACCTTTATTTTTATTAAAATAAATTAATAAAATTAAATCCTGCTGAAAAAGACACAGCACAAAATTAGAAATGGTTTTACTGGTTATATTGGGAAAAATGTATACGTGGTTAAAAGTTGATGGTTTGTAATGGTGTTTTTAGTGGAAGCCACTAGAATTTATTGTGATGGTTTTCTTTTTCTTCAGTAAGGACTTTAAATGTTAGTTTTTTTTCATACTTTTATCTTATAAATGAGCCAATTAGGTAAAAAATAAAGCCAAAACTGGCTATAACTTTACAAAATATCATAATTATGATTTACTAAAGCATAATTGTTCTCTTTCGAGACAATTAACAAATACCATTTGAGTTGCAGTGATGTTTTGAGCCTCTAACCAGTGAGCACCGAGAAGGTGACTTCACTTAGAGTTGAGTGTTTCTCAGATGTTCACTTACTTTTGTCTGATTTGCACTCTTAAGATGTTTGTTAATAAAACACAGAAACACAAAATGGAATCCAACAGTAGAAAAGCACAAAATGGAACCGAATAACAGAAAAATGTCTTTCTCTAGCTCGGTTTCATTCACGCTGCGCTGGCGCCTGCTGCTGGACGGAAACTGTCAGTGCAGGAAACAAAATGGAGGTTTCACCAGAAAAACACTGCTGACTGGCCTGATTTATTCCACAGATGCTCTTCATAGCGCTGAAAACATTGCGCCAAAACTAATTTTACACAGAGAAGCCACTCTCAAAAACAAACTGGTTTAATATGTATATAAAAAAAACAAAAACAACCAGTCTCAGAAACAAACGCAGAACAAATATAAGACATGTGACTGAGTATACGACCCAACTAGTGCTTATACACAGAGACAGATCCATCTACTCTAAATAAAAAATACATGATTCCCTCTTCCTATCGCTCGCTCTATGCGTGGAAACTGGTCAGACGGACATATCGTTGAGCTGTAATGTCCTTCTGTAAAACAACACAAATACAGTCCATAGAGTCCATAAAAAAAGAGCAACGTTATTCATCCACACAGACAGGGGGCGCCGTGGCCTTCAGCTTCAGTCCAAACCCTGAACCTCGTGCTGCTTGTACGCCGTCGACACCAGATTTCCTGAAAGAACAGCATTCGTACGGTTAAATTAAACTACTGTGTAAGCTGTATATTTTCATTAATAATAAAACGTCAAATCCTTCAGGTCAACGTAAAGGTCCAAAGAGCGAAGCGACAAAGCAACGCAAATCTGCACCAAAACTAATTTCTATCCAATTTATGACATAAATCAGCATATATAAATTCGCATGCTTCAATACAAGACGCGAACAATATAAAAAAAACGTAAGTTAAACCTTTCATCAATTAAAATGAAGCTAAAATAAAATGAAAATATCACATAAACTTAAATTGAAAATGGTGACGTGAAATAAAATAAGTTAAAAAAAGTTAAAATAGGTCAAATTAAGAAAAAATAAATATAATTTAACTGAAAATAAAATATAAAATACATAAATTATAAATACGGCAAAAGTTTATAAATAATACTTACAATTTAACACTAAATGAAAAATAAAAATATGAATATAAAATATGCTCAACCACAAAAAATGTAAATTAAATCAATAATAATTAAAATAAAAAAAATTACATGAATGTAAAATATTTAACAAACAAAAAAAACTTTAGGCTAAATAAAATTATTCAAATTAAAATATAAATAAATCATAAGCAATACTATAAAATAATACTAAAATTACGCTGCTGCTCAAATTCTCAAATGACTCTTTTGAACTCTTTTTGGTCAAAAAGACTCATGAGTCATGCTGCTATTAAATCATGATTCGCTCATCTTCACTTCTATTTGAAGCTGAATCTTTTAGACTGTAGTCGTTAAAACGGAGACGTCACCAGTAACAGCCTGTGTTTTTGTTGAGTATCTCGAGGCCAGTTTTAGTACGCAAGTTTTGCTGCAGGGTATCATGGGAATGATTGGGGGGGCAGGAGACCTGAAGCATTCGTTCGTACTTCAAGTAGGTCAGAGCAGGAAGGACAGGAAGGCAAGCAGGAAGCAGCCAATCACAGCGGAGCTGAAGCCGCACCGGACCCAGGTGGGACACAGGGGTCAAAGGTCATCTTACCTGGTGTCCCTAGCCCCTCTGCTCTGTCCCGGCAGACTTTGGGTCTGAACGGAGAGTCTTTGTCTTTACCTTTCGATCCCTTGGGCCGCCCCGCCGCCTTCTTCTTGGACTTACTGTCGCCCTTCACGCCCAGCAGCGGATGCACCTCTGCAGTGACACCAGAACAACATCCTCATTTCATTACAACTACAAGATTATACATCATAACAAGGACTACGTGAACAATAATAAAATAACACTGCTGCACAGTTCAATTCTCAAACAGATGACTCTTTTGAACTGATTCTTTTAAGGATTCATGAATCGCACTGCTTGTGAATCATAACTATATATAAATAAAATATATTGAAATTCTTTGCGATTAATCCCACCCAAGTTTGAAGTTTATCCGCATTAAAACCTATAAATACATCAAATATATATTATAAATGTATATGAATAACACTAATACTGACACACGTCACAGCAGCTGGTAATGGGGATATTTGGGCTGCTGTCACTTTAAGATTGTTTGAAATATTAACGCAGTATCTTGAACCGCGGCGAGCGACTCTCTTACCGTCGCTCGGGACGCCCTGCAGCTCGATGGTGGTGGTGCGGATCTTCTTCTTGGGTGGCCCTCCGTCAGATGACGGTTGCCGTTGTTTTTTGTCACCAGGGCCGCTGTGGGCGGAGCCGTCTTCAGGTGTGGCGTTCTGACCCGTGGCGTCGGGCGGAGGACCGAACGGGTTCTCCTCAGGGTCCTCCACCTCCGGAGCGATGGGAAGATACAGCAGCGCTTTATAGTCCTCCAGCTCCTCGTCACTGCGAACAACGGAAAAACACTACGACATTTAACTTTAAATATTACTGACAGAAAGACCAGCGACACGACTATACGACAAAACTATGTGGAGTGTAAAAATAACACACTTGCACTATTAGATAATTAAAAACGACTTTTATTTTGCGAAAAGAAAGTGAACACATGAAATGGTGTGATGATATAAAATAAAATTACATGAAAACATTATTTTGTGAACGTCACAAATATATTAACACGTTTAAAATTATTTTTAATTCTGTAAAATATAGGGGAATTAAAACACGAAGCAAACAGAAAACATCAAAACTAAAAAACGAACATGCGAAAACTTATTTTTAGATTTAGGTCAAATATAGCAGATTGAATAATGTCAAAAACTGTAAGTAACTGTAACTGCAGTGTAATGAAAATAAATAAAATAAATAATGTTTTATCAATATGAAAAAGAAAATTCTGAGAACGAAACTGTATGACGATAAACAAATAATGTATAATACAGCAAATTAAACAAGAACTACTCAACAAATGTCAAACGACCAAATACATGTTTGAAAACTATACAATAAACAATGTTAATTATAGCTGCTGATATATAAGATGCACTTTTAAAAAGCTAGATTAAAATATGAAAAAATCTAAACAATAAACTACTAATACGTATGAAAAACGGTATATTACATTTTAACGTAATTTAATTTAGCGACTTGCATTTAAATTTGATAAAAACAAAAAAACAGGTTTAAACAATTTTTTTTTAAAAGTGTAGAAAATAATTTGTAGAATAAACACATTTGTAGAAAAATGACTTGAAATTTTGTGAATCACGTTTGAGTTTTTTGGGGTGTCAAAATAACTTCATGAACAATGTGAAGAAGAAAAGATCAAAGCTAAGATATAAGCATATGATGATGTTAAAAACGACTGACCTGCTGCAGAACGCTGGGATGGGATCGACTGAAGTGACGTCCACCTCCTCGTCCTCTGCAGCGTCCGCTCCTGACACACACACACACACACACACACATCAGTGAAACAAAAAAAACATACTAAACAGTGTTTTAGGAAATTCTAAAAGTGCACACAGTTTCCTGTAAGGGGTAGGTTTGTGTGTGTGTGTGTGTTTACCGGTCTGCTCTGGTTCACTCTTGTCCTCGTCCTCGATGTCAAACTCTGATTCTCTCTCCTCGTACTCTACGTTCTCGTCCAGCTCTTTAAAGTCCGGAGCAAACGCGCTCCAGTTCTCCTGCAGAGACACGAGTGTGTGAGTTTGCAGTCCACACACACACACACACACACACACACACACTCATACAGAGACACACACATACAGAGACACACACACACGGAGACACACACACACACACACTCATACAGAGACACACACACACAGAGACACACACACACACACACACACACACACTCATACAGAGACACACACACACAGAGACACACACACACATACAGAGACACACACACACGGAGACACACACACACACACACACACACACACACACACTCATACAGAGACACACACACACACACACAGAGACACACACACACACACACACACACACTCATACAGAGACACACACACACAGAGACACACACACACACACACACACACTCATACAGAGACACACACACACGGAGACACACACACACACACACGGAGACACACACACACACACACACACGGAGGGTAGAAGCTCTGTTCACTCACCACTTGGTTCTGAGCCCAGATGGAGACGACTCCGCTGGAGATGGAGGCGATGATGGGACGCACCGGATGCCACTGTAAACACACATCAGTCTCATAACTTATTAATACAATAACAGACAATATCTTCTGTGGCTGAGACAACACTTCTCATTTCCTCAGGGTTAAAGGTCAAATACTGCAATTACAGAAACAGAATGAAAAATCTCACAATTCAGACTGTCAAAATTATTATAATATGAATAAGAATATTATACACAGTAACAAACAGCTGAAATCATTCATTATATATATATATATATATAGTTTAATAAGATACAATTATTTCAATAAAAGAACCTCAAAATAAAACCTGGTGTTTATATGAGTGTCTACTGTTCATATTTATTGAGTATATATAAACAAATACACACACGTCTCTATATTGAAGAAGAATGTTAAATATATTTACACAAATAAATGATATAAATATATGTGTGTAATTATGTTCAGTGTATATACAGTATGAGTGTTTATATAAACATTATAAATATATACAGTACACACATCTCTCACATAAACAGAAACCTTTTTATACTGGATTTCTGCTGATGAAGCGTAAAAATACAATAACCTTGAAAATATCATATTTGTATTAATAAAATAAAAATATTAGTTTGGCATCATCAGATAAAAGAGATAAAAAGTAGCCATTACCATATTTGATATAAATATCTGCAGTAAAACATATATAGCTGTAATATCAAAGCAATAAATGAGTGAAGTGTTAAAGTGATGTGATATGAAGATAAACGTACAGCGACGTCCAGCAGCAGCTCTCCTCTCGTCCCGTGGAGGATCTTCACCAGGTTCCCGATGCTCTTCTCCCAGATGTAGAGCGCGTGCTGCCGCGCAGATCCTGCTACGATATACTCGCCGTCACCCGAGAAACAGCAGCGCTTCCACGGCGTCCTGCGACACACACACACACACACACACACAGTTGAGTAAACGACAGACTGCTGACCCGTCTCTGGTAGATATATACGCTGTCACTCTTTATTTCCTACATCTGCTGTAGAAGTTATGAATCTGTTAAAAACATATCTGAGGTTCTGTGATGAACACCAGAGTCTGAACTAGTGATGAGTGAACAACACACATGCAGGAGTGAAACCACTCTCTCACACAAACACACACACACACACTCTCTCTCTCTCACACACACACACACACACACACACACTCACTCTCTCTCTCTCACACACACACACACACACACACACACACACTCTCTCTCACACACTCACACACACACACACACACACACACACAGCTTCAGAAAAACATCTTAAAGATTAAATATCAGCATTAATACTCTCTTACTGTGATATGTTTGATATTAACAGTAAAAAATGGTGTCATCAATAAAGCAATAAATCTGAATTATTTACTACATATTATGATAATAAATGAAATACAGTATTTTGATTAATAAACGAATATAGTGTCTTTTGCATAAAGACAACGTGTATTTTATCTAAAGAAGAAAAACAAAATATTATGATTTGTTAAAATATGAAATGAGTTCTGGAAGAGCTCGTGCTTCCTCAGAGCGCCACCGTGCGGCCACATCCGGCGCTGCGGAACCATAACCAGGCGGATGTTTCCAGACGGAAGCGGTTTCTGTCGGACCGCTGGCGCGAAAACACATGAACGTCAACAAAACCCCGAAAACTTAGCAGAGTTTTTAAATAAGACATAAACTGCAGAAAAATGAAGTTTCGAGCCAAAATTGTCGATGTCGGATGTTTGAATCACTTCACACGTGGGTTTAAGCAAGTTTATTATTGATTTCTACCTGTTATATTAGAAAACAGATGAATATACTGCAATATCTCCGTGTGTCAGTTTATCAGATGAGCTTCTGTGCTTCGTGTCTGACGAGTTCAAGAGCTTTCGAAGCCTGATGTGTGGTGTTTGATATTAATCACACTGTAATCATGTCGAGCATCTTCCTGGTCTGTGTCGGTCCGGTCCGGTCCGCTCTCTGCAGGTGTGGTGAACACCGTGTCCCGGCTGACGAAGACCTGTGTTCTGCGGCTCACTGCTGATCACCTGTTCTTCGTTCTGTCCGGCAGAGTGGCCACCGGAGGAGTCAGTATGTGGTGTGAGCTCTCACAGGTACCAGATACACACACACACACACACTCTCTCTCTCTCACACACACACACTCTCTCTCTCACACACACACACACACACACACTCTCTCACACACACACACACACACACACACACACTTTCTCTCTCTCACACACACACACACGCGCACAGAAACACACACACACACACACACACACACTCTCTCTCTCTCTCTCTCTCTCTCTCTCACACACACACACTCTCTCTCACACACACACACACACACTCAAAACACACACTCACTCTCACACACA
>JAUMHI010000068.1:194311-204562 GCA_032359435.1 Enteromius unitaeniatus | reverse complement strand
ATCCACAAAAACGCAATATCATGCATGCCAGGCCAGTAGATGGTGATGTTAACATCCCACACGCCTACAGTTTTATTATAGAAGTGAATAACTCCACTGTTTTCAAAAATCTGCTTTATTTTGTGGTTTATATAAAGATGACAAAAGTTTTCATGCCCCCAAAATGCCATTGACGCGTGAACTTTAACACGTTACCTGCACAGGGTCGACGGTGTCTCTTACGACGCACAGAACGTCAAATCGAGATATGATGGGCTCCGTCAGGTCCACATTTTCAGAGAAAGTGAGAGACGGGTCGTAACGCCCACCTTTTAAGAGAAAGAAAACTTCCTTAAGAAAAATGATTGCTGCCAAAAAATACTGCTGCAACTTCTAGTCCATCAGAAAGTAATTAAAACCACGACTGCATTTTAGATTAACATGCATCTCTTGAAGCGCCCGCAGCAGAATTGAAGTTATGACCCTCATTTAGACTTTCATTAAAACGCTCCCAGAACGCACCGATAGGATTGGCGGCAGCGATGACTGTGCAGCGAGCCTGCAGTGATGTGACGATACCAGCTTTAGAAATGGAAATGCTCTGCTGCTCCATGGCTTCATGGATGCTGGTCCTGTCCTGATCGTTCATCTAAATAATGAAAAAAATATTGATCTAATTAAGCATCCACCTCAAAAATTGGTTGAATGGTGCATCAAAAACTAATTTAAATCTGCTTTCCACTCAATAAACGGCACCGGTTTTAAGATTCGCTCACCTTATCAAACTCATCAATGAGGCAGACACCTCGGTCCGCCAGCACCAAAGCTCCCGCCTCCAGCGTCCACTCTCGACTCACGGGGTGACGTTGCACGTAAGCCGTCAGACCCACGGCGGAGGCGCCCTGACCTGTGGTGAAGACCGCGCGACTCGCCACCTTCTCGACGTATTTTAGGAACTGGGACTTGGCTGTGCCTGGATCTCCACATAGGAGAACGTTGATATCACCACGCACCTTGTGCTTCCCGCCTGTTGAGGAAGCCAGAAGACAACTGAGCAACTTTGACTCTGAAGGACGTGCAAATTAATAGCGGTGAAGTAGGATACCTGGATTCTTGGCTTCGCCACCAAACAAAGCAAGTGCCAGGCCACGTTTGATGTCCTCGTGGCCGTAGATGGAAGGACCAATACTTGCAAAGATCTGTAGGAAGGAATTAAGTTTAATCTTGAGAAACTCTGATTATGTTAAAGCTCAAACTGTGCTTCGTGATTGCTCACCCGTTCTCCGATGCGCTCATCTTTGGACAAAGCTACGATGGCTTTGACGTCTTCATCAGTGAGCTCTGCCACCGCCACGCCCTCATCCTTACGTGCGATGTGATTGGCCAGGATTACAGTAGCAAAGACAGGGAAGCCGTTAGCCATGTTGAGAGAGCCATCGTAGTTGTTGTGATAGATTCCTGTGAGCTCCTGCAAAAATAGACCATTTCAAGGATATATAATATTTATATAAACACACACAACGTATTATTAGCAATGTTACATAGTAAAAAAATTAATAAACATTTGAAATGTATTTTACTTTATTTTATAGCCATTTTTTATTTTTTAAGTAATTGTAGTAATATGAATACAGAAAAACATTCATGTGAGCTTAAGCCAAAATAATATTTTTATTTTATATAGTTATATATTTAAACATAAAAAGTAAAAGGCATTTAGTAGATCAACTTCTAATTTTATTTTGTAATAAAAAAAATATTATAAACTGATATAGCTGTGGTGGTAGATTTCTGTGAGCTCCAGCAAAACTATTTTTATTTTTTTTAATTTCCTTTCATTTATTAAAATGGTATTTTAAATGTTAAATAGTGGGAAATTAATTATAAACACACATTTAGGATAGCATAACCATTACTTAGATTTAATATTACTTTAAATATAATTTACGGTTTAAGGTCTAAATTTCAAGGCATATTTTATTTTCATATTGTTCAGCTTTATAGTCTTTTATTCATGCTTCAAGACCCAAATCTGTTTTTGAAGTCCAAAATTCCTCAATTTCATCTGTTGTCTGGGATTAATGCAGTGCAGCTCAGTCCCATTTATTAAAGGGTATTCGATAAATATTGTTGACTCACAATCTCATCTCCAGGTTTGCAGGTGTCCACCAAATCAGCCAGCAGGATGGCGTCTTTGGAGCGAGGCAGGCGGCCCGCCGCCACTTTGCCAGGACTCTCCTGAATGGTGATACGCTGGTAGTTCTGGTACACAGTCTGTGAACGGCAAGAACCTTAGTTAACATCAGGAGAAAAAAATTAAATAAAAGGAAACTGCTGCTATAGCAACAAATGAGCACTAAGCAATAAGAGCACATTTCCATCAGCAGAAAAGTAAACATGTATTAGCTTATTATTGAATAAGCCAGATTAACCACTACTTGCTAAATTCTGTTTGGTGAAATAAAATAAGTTTCAAAGACTCTCGACTGTTATCCTCACACACCTGCTCCATGTTGATCTCGAACGGACCGAGCGACTGACACTCGGGACAGGAACCCGGCTTCACCTCCTGGTTCTGGGACTGGAAGAAGGGTCCCAAGATGAAGTTACACTTGTTACAGTTGTATTTGACCATACCGAGCTGCGGCAGAACTCCGGTGCAGCTGGTCACGACACCGCTGGTGCGGATGAGCTGGTTCAGGTGAAGCTGCCTGGAATACATTTTATTCTTTTAAAATTCATGAATTTTATTTATTCATGCATCTATAAAAGTCTAAAATATGTTACCGGAGCGATCGAAGCTCTTCCACTAGCGGCAGGTTGCCGATGCGGACGTGTATTTCATGTGCGATTCTGTCGTATTTGGGGTACATGGCCAGCACTACTTCTTTGGCAGCTTCGTCAAAGATCTTCAGCATCTCTGCGGGAGCCTCCGGCAGAAAATACGCCAGCACATGCTCCCTGGAAGCCAGCTCTTCATAGTTCACCAGCAAACTCTCCTTATTTTCTGTAAGGAATCGCAAAATATCAAGCCAACGCCTCGACTATATAAACGTCGTTTTTCCCGGTGACCACCCACCTTTGCACATGTCGCTGATGCGCTCTTTGAACACATTGTGTCCGTGCTCGTCCACATGCGTGCGCAGGAAGTTCTTGAAGCGGTGGTAGATCTCCAGTCGCGGGGCGGCCATTGAAACCCACTCCCTGACTGTGTGGCCCTTCATGTCCTCCAGGTTCTCAATGCTTTCGATCATCTCCTCATCTTCACCGTCAATCGCAACGCCCTCGGCTGCCCTCTCGGCGAGAACCCGCTGCCTCTTCGTGGGTCGTTTGTCGTCCTCGTCTTCACTGTCTGTCCATCACAAATCCACAAACAGGTTTAGATTACAGTCTAATGGCTATTTAATTAAGTGGCCGATGACTGAAACACGCACCGTAAAGAAGCCCACGTCCGATGCGGCCCATACCAAGGCCTTGTTCCCTGTCGCGCCGTCTCATAGCCGCTTCTGCCTCCACCCGAGCGCTGGGAGAAAGCTCACTGAGGTCTTCATCCTCATCTAGACCCTCCGCTTCATAGCGGTCCAGTTCTGGGATGGCACGGTAGTCTCTGTAAAAAATTACAGTAAAAACGTTACCCGTGTTTCCATCCAAATTTGCACACTTATTGGGACTTTCTTTACAGGTTTCATGAATATAATCACCTCTCCATCCCATCTCCGATCAGCTCCTCTCCATCTCCGTCCTCCTCATCAACAATAGTGTCTCCCAGAAGCCCCTCGGACTCGTCCTCAAATGGGGGCAGGTCTCTGCCAGGGCTGGAGGTCAGGTCACCCCGCCGTGAACCCCGACTGGGGCTGGTGGCCATGTGAAACGACTCTGATGAATCCTGTTTTGAAGCCAAAAAGTGTCAATGTTGTATACGGCAAAAAAACGGTAAGAGAAGACTAAAGGTCAATGTGGAAAAAGACACAGTAACACTGAAACTAAATATATTACTTTTATAAAAAGACATGTGTAACTTTAACGAGGGTTGAACCACAACAAAGAACTAGTTTTACCCACGTGGGACTTTTCAGATACTCTTCAACACACAATATTCTTATACATTTACGTAAATATACGACATACGTCAGTTTAAGTGAAAGTAAAAGCATGCATTTCCGTCATATGTATAAAGTCCGTAGTTATTTTTGTGACAAACAAATAATATGACATTTATAGTCATAACAATACATATATACCACAGAAATCATAATATGTGCAAATATGAACGCATACTCATTGAATAACAAGTTAATGTTTGAATTACTTATTGAATTTATAGTAATATCTAGATTTCCAATCATACAAGACAAGCCATGTAAACTTCGCATGCTCTCAAAATCATTTGCACACTTTTCAAAACACGTTTGAGCTACATCGAAACGATTTGTTTTTTAATACATAAATATTATACACAAATACACTCACCGCCATCTTCTCACGTCTGTCCTGTGCAGCGACTCGACTGTAGACTAGCTTTTCCCGGGAAGACTGAGTTTTCGCGCGAAATGCTCCACGTGACCACAAAGCGCGCGAAACTCTGTGAATATGTATCAGGGAAGTGCGTCCGAGCGCTGTGATTGGCTCTGCGGCAACCGCGTCGCTGCGAACTGAGCGTTCATTGGTTAGACGAGTGAAAAGGGGCGGGCGTGTTTGGATTAACAGAGAAAAGCTAGACTAGAGAGCTAGAGCTAGACTAGACCCCCATTGGCGATGTTTTCCAAAAAAGCGACTAGATATTAAGATATAAATAGATATTTTGTTGCTTCTAGCTCTATTTTACATGCAAACATAGCCTAAAATCACAGCATAGTCATTATCTATATCATATGTGTATTTGATTGACAACAGAAACCATTAAATATATCAGTGAAAACAGTTATATTGACAATTTGGGGCATTAATATGTGACCACAGAGAAACAATGGCGCACTGAATATGCAAATTGACGTGTGATGCCATCTAGCAACTTTTCAAGGTGGATTTAGCTACTTTCGATTGAAAAAAGTTGGCAACGCTGAGTGAAAGTTCAGTTTTGTTCATCATTGTATCTGCATTGAGGACTCTCATAAGTGCCAACCCCTCAGATGGATGTTTCTTTGTGGAGAGAATTTCATTTAAATTCTTTCAAAAATGAATTGCATTCTTGAGTACAGTATGTTATCATCTTAGTCTGAGAGTAAGAAAAAACACAAAAGAACGTAACTACAACAGAGATACTTGGAATTGACAATATTTAATCAATCTTTTACAACCTTGGACAATAATTGTACTTTTTAATTGTTTTATTAATCTCTAGTGTATTAACTGGTCCCTAAAGTACATCTTTAAGTACCTCTCAACAGTAAGTACAGAACTGGCACAGTCACTGCGAAGGCAGCACATGTCAAGACTGTATTATATTGACTTGTTTGGTTAATCTGCGCCTCCAGTCTTCTCTCAGTTTCACCGAGGCCTTGAACGACTGTCTCTGTATCGCATACAAAGAGCTGCGTGTCTCGAGTTTGGATGACTGGCTTCTCCAAGGGACGGGACTGCAGGGTCGTCTTGACCGCATGCAGCTCAGTCTCAACCTTCCCTACGTTGACCCCCAGCTGGTCCAGCTGCGGGTTAAGGCTTTCAATGAGCCCTTGGGCTCTTTGGCTGTGCTGGAGAATCTCTCGGATCGCTTCTTCTGAGGCCATGGAAGTGGGGACAGTGGCAGCTGCTGGCGGGACAAATGTTGGTTTGACTGTTTTCACATCTACACTTCCTTTCAAAGCCGTCCTGAGGGAGTCGATGAGGTTACTGAGCTCATCTTGTTGCATTTTATGCATGCTGGCTTGCACCTTGATGGCCTCCTGTAGACTCACCGGTCCCTTCTGGGCCTCCAGCAACAAGCTCTTGAGCTCCTGCAGACGAACCCGGTTTATATAAGTGGAGCCCATCACGCCAATGACGGCGCCCAAAACCGAACCGATAATGGACCAGTTTTTGGTACGCTCAGCCCTGGTCCTTTCTTTTTCGTGGCTTTCTCGAACTCCAGCGGAAAAGAGCGCAAACTTCTCTCGCTCGCCTTCCTCTGCGTTCTCATAGGCTGTTCTGAGACGCCGTTCTTCCTGTAAACAACAACCAAAGAAAATTTAGCAATCCATGCACATTACAGGGGCATTTCCTCTCCTCTCCTCAAAAAACATAATAAATAAATACATTTTTGTTCACATAATATATGTGTGTGTATATTTAATTTGTATAAATCAATACACACATGCATGTATGTGTTAGCGAAATTATGTTTATATATTAAATGTATTTATATGATATAAATTATATCAATCTAAATATATACATGTAAATATTTTTGAAGTATATGCTTTATGTGTGTATTTATATATGCATAATACACACACACACATGTTATGTTAACAAAAAATTATTTTGGGTGTGATTAATCGTTTGAAGCTTTTGACGACTGATGATCCAAAACATTTTGTTTCGATATGTGACCCTGGACCAGGGAATTCGTTTACAATATATAATATTTACTATTATATAATTAATATTTTAACCATTGAAAATAGTAATTTTTTTTTTTTACATTGTTTTTATATTAATGCAGTATTCCTCATAAAAAAAAAGGACTAGGCCTTTCAAATACATTTTTTGAAGACGGTTTAGCGCCCCCCGGTCAAAGCAAAGAAAGAAAACGTGTAATTGCATGGTGTAACCAATAGATGGCTTTATTGGACTTTTGACTTGATTATGACTTTTCACACCAAAACAAATGTGTGTGTGTATATTTTCCAGTCTTGATGATTTAGTTTGTCACCCCTTCACTGCTGTGAGCTTTTTCTGCATTGTGATTGAATGTTTTATAGTGTCCTCCCTTCACTACTGTGTACTTGTTCTCAGTTTTGTGATTGATTTGTAGATTGTGTATACAATTATTCTCTGAATTGGTGTGCTTTTGTCCATTTCCCATTTATTTTCTATGGTCGCTCATTTCTGACCGAGGACCAAGAGCGGGATAATTTTGTTTACGCCCACTTAACCTGTTCGAATCATACCCTCAATTTTTTTCTGTGTTCACATTCCAAGTGCCATAAAGCGCACCAAATTACACATCATTCCAATGAAGCTGTGATTTTTTAAAAATAAAAATAGAAAAATATTCCGGACTGGAATTAAATGGCTTTAATGCACATAATGTAAAATACTGGTAATATAAAAATAAATATGATCAGGAAATTAATTTACACTGGTTCTCCTCACCTGCAGTAACTTATGTTCCAGTGTTGCTAACTCTAAGTAATGTGCCTCTTCACGAGACACGCGGTCCAAACGGTCCCTCACTTCCTTCAGCCGAACCTGAAGAGCCTCCAGGCTGGCGTGAGCTTCTCTGACGATTCCTCTGGCGACCATGAAGGCTTTTTCAGCCTATCAACAAAACATGATTCAAATGAATCCAATAGCAAGTATTTTTGGCAATCTCTGAATCTGATTGAGAAGATATTGAAGTGTTTTTGGTTGCATGTAAATGTAGCCAATCTTTCATGGTCCCTTTACCTCCGTGACCTTGGACTGAGCCCCTCGGACTTCATTAAGCCCGACAAACTCCTCATACCGCTTCCACCAGTAGTTAACGGTCACAGTTGCGGTTTTCACTGCATTTCGCCCCCACTGCCTTCCCAGGTCTCCTGCGTATGATAACGCAGATGCTGTGCGCTCTTTAGCGGAGGTCATTTTATTCGGTTCATCTTTTGGAGGATGAGTGCAATAAGTTCTGTGGAGGCTCCACTGGACCGGGCTGGACCCCTGGTGTCGGTAGAGACATGTGGAGACATAGCTGCTTGGAAATACAGTGTTCCCTCTGAACCTCATTGAAGAGCCTCATATGTGGCGTCAACAAACTTCAAATACACAACCTGTAAACACTAAAAATATAGTGAGGTGATTAATAAAGTGAAAGTGAAACAACATGTATAGGGAGTAAACACTTAATACAGACAATGCTAAATATTGATATATACTTATATTTACTTTCAGATTCAGTGAAAGTCAGTGACACAACACAAAATGAAGTTGTCCATGTTGGTTGTGAATTACACGAAAATAACTATTTTCCGTAACCCAAAAAATGACGTTGATTTTGTTGTTATAACAATATCTATCCGGAAACTGTTATTATAAATGCATTGATGAATGAATTGCTAATGTCGCAAATGTAAACTGAGCTCATGTCAAGACATAAACCAACAAAACTCATACCAGTGATTCTCCTTTTCGTGCCGTTTCTGCTCAGGTCACTGATTTCTCATGTTTACAGACTGTTTAGTAAAACAAATAAATGTCTTAATTCCCGAAATGTCATCCTGCGGCACGAGCGCATTTCTTTCAGGCACTGGCTGCCGCTCTTTCGAATCGATTCTCTATTTTTACGATTCAATTGAACCGATTCGCAAAAAGTCACCCCAGAGGACCTAAAACAATAACGTTGATTTAAAATCAGATAGCAGTGTGGATATGTAAAGACCTGGAATGAAACTGTGAGTCTGACGTATTGGAATAATGAGCATGGCAACATCTGATACGATCGAATCTTCAACGACTCAAATGAATCGATTCAGCGGACGAACCTGTTCACTTACGCTAACCGTGCCGAAATGAATCAGGCACTTGATGGGAACACTACATCCGGGTAACCACTGAGGGCCTAACAGCGCGGAAAATAAGGCTTAGCTAAATAATCTGAGCAGCATGTCTGGAAGAGAAGGTAATAACGTTAACTGAATTAAATACAAATCTTTTAATCGTCGTGAGAAATAACGCGACGAAATTTCGTTCCTGGCGGTACGATCTGCATTAACACGCATCTAGATTTAATCAATGGATTCGGGTCTCTCTTTCTATGATGATCATTTTTTTGCATTGTTAATTATTTAACTATGTTTATCCCTTATCCATGTTATAATGGTGTCAAAATATTAACGCAGGAGGTAAAAAGAAACCCCTCAAGGCTCCCAAGAAGCAGTCGAAGGAGATGGATGACGTAAGTTTGTGTTTTAAGTGTTTATACATGATGGTTCGTGTCCAGTGATGACCAGAAGATGATTTTCTTGACCCTTTTAGGAGGACATGGCTTTCAAACAGAAGCAGAAAGATGACCAGAAAGCAATGGATCAGTTGAAAGCCAAGGCTGCTGGGAAAGGACCTTTAAGTAAGACACGCCAGACATAGTTTCTGTACAGATTTAAGGTTTTTCTAACTATGTTTTGTTTTATTTCCACAGCTGGAGGAGGAATCAAGAAGTCTGGGAAGAAATGAATGTGTTTTATTGTATATTTGCTTGCTGTTCAAACCACCAACTTATGATTTGGGTCCACAGTGGCCAAGTGAAATAGTTTTTTTAGTTACTTTATATTGCTCTTGTAAAGTAAACGTTGAGGAATAAAGTTTGTAATGACTGTAAATCCTTTGGTTGCGAAACATTCATATGGCATTTAATAAAACAACAACAACAACAAAGTAAACACAAGTGTTCAAAAAAGCTGATCGGCTCTCCAGAAGCATATTTTCTTGTGGTGTCGTCTTGGTCTAACCTAAACACAAACATAAATTATTAATGACTAATAATCATGTATTATTAGTCATCGTGCTGCTGTTCGTGTGTCTTACGTTTACGTTTAAGCTGCTTACGTTTGCTCTTCAGTTCCACCTCTACTGGATAGTGGTCGCTTACTTTTAGTGCCTGTGAAGATATTACATATGTAAGCTAACTGGCGTGTTTATGGTAAGTGTGGTTAAATATCAGTTATTTACATCCTCCTCTTTCAGTTTGAAGGCCTTCTGGAAGTTGAACGGTTTCGCAGAGTTGGCAACAATAGCTTGCAGCATGTCGTCTCCGTACACCACAATCCTGTGCATGAACACGTCTCATTAACGACAATGGCGTAATATAATTAACTTATAGTGTAATTAATTACCGGTCATAAGTGTTGTCGTTTCTGGTGCTGGCTGTGGTGTCCTCGTCATCATCGATCAGCCAGTGAAAGTTTTTGTCGCTCCTGATGCGGATCTTTTTCATTTCTTTACCCGACACGTAACTCCCATCTGCGTTGAAGTCCCCCAAAATCATGATGTTCTGTACGGATATGCACTTGATTTTTGTTTCGTATACGCTTTGTTGATTATAAGTTCAAGAATGCACGGTATCTCATTGGTTTTGTTTAAAATATATACATATTATCAAGT
>JAUMHI010000068.1:174271-192008 GCA_032359435.1 Enteromius unitaeniatus | reverse complement strand
CTTTTGGTTGTCACCAAAACATCTCCCAAACACCAAAACAGCACTGCAGAGATTTCTTGTCAGATTATTTAGCTTGTGGAACATTATGGAAATGTTTGCTTGCAATAAGAGTCTTTACCTGTAGAGGAACATAAACTGCTCTTTGTAATTTCCTCTTCCCAGACGTGTGCTGATCTCTAATGTGTAATGGTGCTTCTTGTCGAACCTGTTGATGAGCAGTCCCGTTTACTACAGTCATGTAGTAATTGAGTTTTTACAAGAAAAATCACACCTGTTTGACTCACTTATTCAGTTCTTTGAGAAAATTATCCACCGCATCTCCGCTAGAATCCACCACCTCCAGAATAACGATGATGTCATAGCGTGACACAATCTGTAGAAGGGGAGCGACGCAAAAACAAAGCATTAACCTAAACGTCATCGTAGCGTGAGGGATTATCAGACATTTAGATAAATCTCATGCATTTGACTCATTCGAGGTGATGTTTTGTGTATTTCGTGTGACTTTCTGTAGTCGTGGAACAGGCCCCACCTTGACCAGAGTTTTCAGCACGAATGGATCGGAGAGTTTTGATTTCCCAAATCTCTGGATGTTAAAAGAGGCGACCTTCATGATGCCTGTTAATCATGAAAAGAAACCAAATTTAAAATGACAATTTCTGTGGAACAGGAATGCAAAGCTACACAGAAGGACAGCATTTACACATTCATAAACTACTTCATCATGCAGTTGTCAACAAACAAAGTGAAACACACTCTTTCTTCTTTTCTTAGAATGCAGTAGCTATTAGCTGAATCTTTTTAAAGCAATTATAAGTAGAAGAACCTGTTTCAGGAGTCGCCAGATGAGTTTGAGATCAGCAGACTAGATAATCTAGCCTTGAAATGGTCAAACAACACCTTAAAATGTGTTTCATGTTGTCTAAATACAAAAAAAAAACATGCCAGAAGGAAATGGGCCACTAAACAGAGGCAGAAGAACATGTCTATTCATTCAAGATTCAAGAAAGGTCTGTGTGAGGCCATTTTAGTGACTTGGTATTGGGCCAATAATTGGTGCAGGGGGTCTTTATGCCCGGAGGGTTTCTCTGAATGGGGCACAAATTAGTTCCAGTGCTCGGACGTTGCTAAGTGCACTTCAAAGCAGCAAAATCGCCTTTACATCGGAGCCACATATGGACAACAATCTGGCGTGAACATGAACCCACCACCCGAAACCTTGTTTGTGACAATGACTGTAGTTTAAATTTAGAGTCATAGACTTACTGTATACAAAGTGTTTTCACATTCCACCTCATTCACCACCAAACAAGCAGAGACAAGTTTAGGGGGCTCATTTACATCATCTCCATTTGTGGGCTTCTTTCTCTTTTTTTTTTAAATCAAGAAAAAGTATCCAAATAACCCAACATGGATATAAAAACACAAGCACTTTCTAAGATGCTGACTGGACACTCAAAAAACGATTTAAGAAATCTAAAAATTAAGATAAATTATTACATTGTCTGGACACTTCAAACTATTTATTAAATTTGATTTAAGAATTGTGCAATTTAAGATTGAAGGACTACAAGAACTTACCCAAGCACTGGTCCAAAGATGCACTGAAGAAAAGATTCCTAAACTGCATTACTTATATTGGACACATGTAACCTGATTGGCTAGACACTGGAACCTGTTGAGCGATTTGGCCCAGCCCCAACTTGGACATCCCTCGAAACAACAAGAGTTCCTCCCTCTGGGCAAACATTCACTCGGAAGTGGAACGCTGAAGCGTACAGGTGAGTTTAGACAATACAATCACCCTCATTACAGCCACAAAACATTAAAAGTTGCACTGAAAGGTGGAGAAATAATTGCCTGCTTGGACAAAATGAGACGTTTTAGTTGTTTGAGCGCTGAGTCAACCTGTAAAGCAAGAAAGAAGCGAAAGAGCCTGTTTGCATCAGTCAGGTGTAACAGGAAGGTGCTGCCTTAAGGATGCAGTGTGCTTATTTTGGGAAATACATAGAACATGAATGAGAAATTCTGCAGCTGAAGATAAAGGAGAGATTATACTGGATGTTAGTTGAAGTGGTTACTGGTTAAAAGATAACATAGGGTCAAATATTTCTATACACAGACGTTATATTTAAGTTATAGGTCCTTTGTGTTCATGAGATGGATGTCGTTGAGACGGAATTCATGTTCAGACAGTTCAGGTGTGTTGTTGTTATCATGGTTGAATTGCAGTCTGTGGCTCCGTAGCGAAGTGAAATATGACTACAGTAAAGCGCGGTGAGCCAAAAACAACATTATAGTTATTACAGGCTCAGAGGATTTGAGGAATTTAAAGAAAAACAACGAAACATCATGTCAGGAAAATGGCGGGAAATGTTTATTCAGGTTTCAATAGACAGACAGACAGAGAATCAGATAGATAGATATATCATAGATAGATAGATACTTTGGATTCAATGGGACCCAAAACATCGTCAAGTCTTTTATACAATTACAGTTAACTACCCTACAGGTAAATGACGTTTCTCCTGTTGTAACAGCTGTATGTTAATTAAGTTATGACACCCCTTTGTCTGAGATGTCCCACACCCACTCTCTTTCTACAACTGATGACCAAGATGTGATTATCCCAAATGCTGCAGAAACAGCACACCTATTTCTTTCTTCTTTTGTATGACATTTAAGCCATTTTGGGAAATGAGCGTGATCAAACCTCTGTTGTGGAGTGGCTACTACAGACTACAGTTTCGTACAAAAGCAATCCCAACCGAGGTCACTGGCTATTACATGGGTAAAAAGGATACTGATTGGTTTAACTGTAGAAACATTAGATTAGATTTCACATGTAATGTCTCACTCCCAATACATATATCTGCCACCCAATACATCAGGGTGATGGAAGGAGTCCAGCTTTCCTCCCCCAATCCCTCAGAGACTGATACTGCCCAGACAGATACCAAACACACATACAGAGAGATACACAACTTCTTTCACGGCTGGGTTGTTCCACCCAAGGTCTAGTCAGGAACTTTCCCAAACATCCACTATTCCTCAGCTAGAGGTTTCTGTCAGTATTCTTCATTATTTTCCTACACATTCCAATGACTTAAATCTATACTCGTCAAGCTTCACAATGGGAAAGTCCTTCAAATCATTTCATATTCTGAGAGTAATATTATTTAACAACAAACCACTTGAAAGGATAATTACTGAAGCGGCAATATTATTATTTTTTAAATATAGCAAATTTCCACCAAAATATTGCATTCTGGGAAACCAAGGTCAACTAATTTTTGCTTAATCATACGTATTTTATGATTTGCCAATTCGTATGAATTTCTACACCTAAGCACACCCCTAAACCAACCCGATTTTGTACAAATTGTCTAAACCCCAGTGATGGGTAGGTTTAATTCGTACATATTTTCGCCATCCCGTAAATTATGTACAAATTGCCGTGAGACCAGGCTGGGAAATTGTGTGGTTTTGAGGTCAAAGCTTGTGACATTTTGACATATTTGAAGAAATAAAGTACTCTGGCAGGTTTGAGTCTGAACTGGGCTGTTATCTTGGTATCCTGATGGGTGAGGTTTCACAAATGCAAATGCATTCAAAAAGGCCAACACAGGCTATGTGAATACCTCAAAGTATTGACACAGCAAAGAGAATATCTGGAATTAATTGCATCTGTGAGGCCTCTACTTCTCAATTTTACGAGACATCTGTGCGACAGAAACCCTATCTGATTTAAAACAGGAAGTGGGCATGGTCTGTTTTCAAACGAACAGCCATTCATTATTTACAAGCTGCCTAACGTACAGCACAGGAAAACAAGACTTCAGTAAACAAAAGCTTCGGTAAGAGCAGACTATGTGTGTTTACTTCTAGAAAAATACACGTAAAATACATAAAACATTTGATTTGAATATAATAGCTTATATATACTTTTTTTTTGCATTTAAACAAGTTTGAAGATTATCTTTAAATGTCTTAATAGTGTTTTACTTCATGCTGGTGCATTGGAGCTTCTTTTAATTCAATCCTTTCAATTCTTAGATGAATTTATTTAATTAATACTAGCTCTTGTTTTGAGTGCATTTAGTTTTTGAAGTTTCGAAATTGCCTGTGGTTTTCCTGCTGTCTGTGCTGTGGTCCTGCATATTCTGACATGTCAGTGCTTTATAACTATAAGGGTTTCCTGTGTGCGAACACTGCATCCTTGAATTGTCTGTTAAACTTCCTTTGGCGATTTACTACAGGAAAATTGTATAGAAATTGCTCTATAGGTTTGCATTGTGCACCGAACAGACCTGAAAACATGAAGCCAGTCTGAAGTTTTGTTGCCGTGAATCTCGTGTCAGTTTGTGATGCTGTTCGCTTTCTTAAGGTCGACACCATGAAGATCGCATCTTTCAACATCAGACGTTTGGGTCCAAGCAAGCTGTCAGACAAAAACATAGTAAAATATCTCATTAAGGTGAGTTTATAAACTTGACTGTTTAAGAAAATCACGCTGTAAAAGCGCAGAAGTATTTATAAATCAAACTACTCTTTCCTAGATCTTCTCTCGGTACAGTATAATCATTCTTCTTGAGGTGGTGGACAAATCGGGCAAATCTATAGACAAATTTCTGGACGAGCTCAACAGCACGGGGTCTGTATAAACCCTTATAGATTCTCTTCACCACATGCAGCTCAAAAAGCGCAAACTTAAACCCACATTTCACTTTTTTTCCCTACAGAGCTAATAAGAAACGTCCCTTTACGATGGTGGGAAGCTCCAGGCTGGGACGGACTCTTTATAAGGAACAGTTTGTCTGTTTCTACAGGTACAGCATTTAGAAAATTGGTGCAACTTAGGTTATAAGCATGAAAATTGGAGCAAAAAGCATCTGATCCCACCAGGCACCATATAACGTCAGATTGGCTTTGAACATAACGCCGGACAGGCATTGCATTTTGGTTGAAAATGAAAATCGGGTTAATGTCAGTATTTCACATCAATCTGACATTGACTTAATGTTGGATTTTGGTTACCCAACCTAAAACAACTAAATATCAACGTCAGGTGACGTCGGAATTGGACGTCAATTTAACATTGACATTAGACGTTGAATTTGCTTTGAATTTTGGTCACCTGACATAACAACAAAAATTTAACCAAATATCAATGTCTTATTACGTTGTGTATCTGCTGGTATATGTCTTCCTTTTAGATACAGCACTGAAAAAACAAGCCAATATTTGTTTACTCTTTTCTAATAGAGAAAATGAGGCCGAACTGGTCGACACGTACCAATATGAAGACAATCAAGTGGGTGACGAGGACGCTTTCTCTCGGGAGCCCTTTATCTTGCGTTTTCGCTGTAAACAAACAGGTAACCAGTCTCTGTTGAACCTCTCAAACCTTGGACCAGTACATTAAAGTCAGTGATAACATGACTTCACAAAAAATGAAAAGCCTGAGTTAATTTACTCACCCTCATGTTGTCCTGTATTCTTCTGTTCAATGAGATTAAATGGGATTTGGAGTTCAACATTATGAACGTCATCAAAGAAGTAAAACCAGCATAAAAGTGGTCTCTGCAACTTATTTGAGACTAAAACTGCAGTCATTATTCAATCGCTCATTGTAATTTTATGTACCTACATGTACATAAATGTTTCAGGAGGTTGGCCACATGAGCTTATTATACCTAAAAGTTAAATTGATGGCAATGGTGACCTAAAACAGCCTGGTTACAAACATATATTTACATTTTTGGGATGAACTACAAGTAATTTTTTGTCTCTTTCAGTGCTGAAAGATTTGGTGTTGATCCCTGTTCACACAAAGCCCAAGGACTCACAGAAGGAACTAGATGAACTATATGATGTCTTTGTGGATGTCAGAGATAAATGGGAAACGGATGTGAGTTTACCCCTATGGAACCACAACACATTCCAGAGGAAATCTATAGTCTATTTGTTTTGGCTTAACTGTGACATTAGTTTACATTAAACTGTCATCCATAATGTAGATAAAATACATTCTTGCCCAGCTAAAATACTTAACTGCACTGCAAATAAAAATGCTCTTCTTGCCTAGATTTTCTAGACAAAAAAAAGTCAAAATAAAATGACTTTTTGCTTAGAACAAGATCATTTTGCATCAGGTAAAAACTCACTTGATATTTCAGATATTTTGTCTGGAATCAAGACCAAGAATTTAGGCTAGAATTTTTTTTTTGCAGTGTGAGCTCTAGTTTGGACAAACATTGATAAGAGTTTGAGAGAAACCTCAACTGTCTTGCAGAACGTCATGATCCTTGGAGACTTCAACGCAGACGGCGCCTATGTCTCCAAGAAGAAGATGAAGTCCATCAGGATTCGCACCGACCCTGATTTCCATTGGCTGATTGGGGACGATGTAGACACCACAGTTATCCAGTCCAACGACCACACTTATGACAGGTGAGGAGAAGAAATATACACCCACTAACCTCTCAATTGACCCAATTGACTTCTGCACCACTTCCGGCACTACTTTGATGCGTTCATGGTAGACAGCCTTAAAACGTTGAGGCATGGCTCCATGTGGCAAAACTCGCACACAGTGTGGAAACTACACAGTCTCACGACCAATTCATACATATTCGTACGAGGTGGCAAATTTGTCTAAATTCCAGTGTCAGGTAGGTTTAGGGGTGGTGTTAGGTGTAGATCATTAGTGCAAATTCATACGAATTCATACCCTAAGTGCAAAAATCGCTTGAATTTGTATGAGTGAGGTCATATGAATTTGTACAAATTAGCCACCTCGTAAAATATGTACGAATTGCCGTGAGACTGGGCTGTAGACAGGGTGTAGGCGCCATATTGAAAAGGCTGTGAAGGACAGTGTTACAGGGCCAGATTTACTGACCACTCAGGATAAAAATTAGCGACATACTAATACAACATCGTGCCATCGGGTAATTACTGTAATGATGACAACGAGATGATTTGCTGCTTATTAATGGCAAGGTAGTTGTTAAGTGTAGGCATCGGGTAGAATGAGGGATGTAGAATAATATAATGTAGAGTAAGGCATTTATTTATTAGTACTAATAAATGGCTAATATTCTAGTTATATGCATGCTAATAAGCAGCTAACAGGTAACCGTAAAATAAAGTGTTACCAAATAAATTATGCAAGTTAATTTTGTAAGTACTAGGCCTATGTAGTATATGCTTTGTGGTTTATTTTTTTGTCACTATTTAGCACCCCAAAAAAGCATGTCTTAACCTATTTTGTGCCTGATATCATCAGCAATGCTTGTAAAAGGCACAAAAAAAAATTAGAGTGCCTCTTGGTGTGCATTGGTCATTCTGGAAATGTGCTGCTGCTGCGCCTGTGTTTTATGGGATTGCACTCTCACGCTAATTTGCCCTGTTTAATAAATCTGGCCTGCAGTGTCTACAATGGCATGCATTGTATAAAGTTCCCCGATCGCAGAATTTGTCCAATTTTTAAAACATTTACATTACATTTACATTTATTCATTTAGCAGACGCTTTTATCCAAAGCGACTTACAGGTGGGGAAAACAGCAGCAATTAGTCCTAAAAACTAAAACCTTTTCTTTATTGAAAAGACATTCCGTCAGCTGAACAATTGAGATGTTGTTAAATAACAGTACAATCCATTGAACGCGCTGTCACTCAAAGCGTTTTTTCCATTCCTGTCAACATGGTGCTAACCCTGACTAACGTTATATTTTCTGTTGTCATAAGTAGCCATATAATCAATGATTATATTAAGTTGAAAAATGAAATTTTTACAACTGCATTTTGGAGACAAACTTTAAACTGGTTTCAAAGTGCGACAGTGCAACATTTGTGAAAATGGTGACGTCATGCATAAGTGTATTATGTATTATTATTATGTTCAGTCTATAGAAATATGTACAGGTGCATAGTGCTTCTTTGCAAAGCAACATCGCCAACTATTGGCCTGGCATGCATACTACTGCGTTTTTTGTAGTTGTTTTTGTGAATCCGTGTGAATGTTTTACACAAAAAACTTTAACAATACAAAAGGAAACTTTTTTCGTTTTAGTACATTCAGTCTGCCAAGCTTTGGAAAATATCGATCCCAAATATTTTTTTTTTCCTAGGATTGTGGTGTATAAGGATGACATGTTAGACGCTATTGTGCCAAAATCTGCAAAACCGTTCAATTTCCAGGAAGCCTACAAACTTTCAGAAGAGGCTGTGAGTATATTAATTGCATATGTCTATTTTTTAAATAAATATGAGGTTTTCATACAGACGGGAAAATAATGTATTAATATGATTAATCTACGGCAGGCCCTGGAAATCAGTGATCATTACCCGGTGGAGGTGAGTCTGAAGAAGTCATCTGCGGCACAGACCAGCAACAAAACCAAAACACAGAAGCGCAAAGCATGATGGGATGCCAATGCACACTTCCTGGGATCTTAACTTCACTCCTCTAAAGGAGAAATGTCACCTCTTCATAAAACAAATCAGCCTTAAAAATAATTTAAAAAGTTATCTTTCATGCTTTTTTAATTTTAATATACTTCACATGCTTAAATGTCTGAAATGATTAAAATCTCAACATTTATTTTTACCATTTTTATTTATTTCATGTCATTTTTCCAACAAGCTTATTATTGCATGCCTAAAGCGTTTATAAATGTGTAAGTTTGCGCAGCTAGATACATCCATTAAATGGTAGTAACACAGTTTTACCAAAGGAGCTACTGAACTGTAGAAATGATGAACTGGCAGGCAAAGAAGCGAAATAAATGTCAAACCACTGCTACTGCATAAAAATCATGCCTCAAGTGCCTTTAGCAAATTCTTTAGCATGTGGCAACAAGCACAACAAGTCAGTTAACATAGATTTCAGCTTCTGCATTACCAAGATCAATTACAGCAGTCCACTTACCTTCCAGGAATCAAGCAACCTTCATTAGCAAGAAAGCATTCATAAATGAGATTAAATGTGATAAAAAGTGTCTTGAAGATGAAATAGAACAATTAGGTAACGATGACTGTTTGTACCACTGTTGTCGTTGACTGTATCACAAGTAGTCATAAAGTAGTCTGTAGGCGTGTGAAGTCCATCTCAGCAGTTCCATGTACATCACCAGTGACAGGAAAGGCAAAAAATGGCACAGCTGTCCAAATGTCCTTCCTGACACCTAGGCACGTACTGTTGTTTGCGGGACTGATTTCGAAAAGAGCCCTCGACAAATCTGCGAGCCAGGTGTTTGGAGACGTCTGAAGATCGGCTGAATCGGACAGATAAAACACAAACGAGAAAACGAACATTAACCTGCGCCTCTCTTTCTTGTTAATAAAGATAGCACAATTGTACGTAAACTCACCGATTTAGCAGGGAATCACGTCCAACGAAGAGTCACTAACTTTCCCTTCACTTTCAATTATCAAAGAATAAACAGCGATGGGGAAATTTAAGGAAGAGTGCGCTCTATTTACAACAGGTGTTATATAAATTTAAGATCAGGCTAAGACTGCGCATAATCTAAGATTAACGTTGCAATAATTAAATGGCTTGGTTAGGAGATCTAATATTGCATAAATAAAGCAGGAATATTTAGAGCGATACACACTATTACAAGCAGCATGATTAAAAATGTTAGACTTCGCTTCTAAATAAAGGTGAAAGCAAGTACAGATATGAATAAGTAGCGTAAAATAAAAATTTTTCTACATGCGATTTCATTTAACGTTTGTTAGTGATTTCACTGATTCTTTTAGTAACCGATTCGAACTACTTTAAACTACATTTGCTGCATTTTCTAAAATGTTTACATGTTTTTTTTTTTTTTAGTATCACAAGTGTTTATATCGCATGTAAACAGTAACAGATCCTTATTGGCCAGTTGCACTGTACTGTATGTTTGATTTTGCAAATCGACTGTTATTTTGCTCTCATTTTCCTCTCTTATCACATTCGATTCGCATTACTATGCTACATTCACCCTCCAGTTGTGAGTATTGTTTTTCATGTCTCGTCTATGAGTTTCTGATAGTGATCCTAGTGCACACTAGACTCAAAATCCAAGCCTTTAATCTGTCTCGTTCTCGCTGCTGCTATCTGGGTAATGCCAGCTCGTGAAACAGTCACGCTTGGGAACGAAGCAAAGCGCCACATCACAAGTCACACACATGACTGGAGTTTTGTTGTGGCATTTTTTGCACTTTCGCCTTCCAATGCTGCTGTCCCCACTGATGTACTTGGGCAAATGGGAGTAAGGGGTGAGAGTCGGGCGTATTTTCGCAGGGCGGGACGGAGATCCTGTTCCTGCGAGCTCGGTAACAAGCGCCTCCCGAAAGGCTTTCTGGGTCAGAGGTTTCTGGTTGTTCATCTTGGCCATCTGCTTGTGCAGAATGAAGGAGTTGACTACAGCGATGTCCACGAAGTGGTAAAAAAAGGACCGATACCACCTTCTTGTTTTATGTAAAACTGTGTAAAATGAAATGAGTGCGTCAGACAGATCCACTCCTCCCATGTGCCTGGAATGAATAAAAAAATCATTATGAGGTGCATAAAAGGTAGAATATGAAATCTATACTGTGAAAAAGTGAAAATGCTATGATAAAAACCTGTTAAATGGTTAATGGTAAGTTCCTGTAAAATTTTGAGAAAATACCTGCATTCCCTGGATTGGATTTCAAATTTTGTTTGAATTGGATGTTTTTTTTCTTCTTTCTCTTATCAGTTGTGTTTATTAGGGTTGCATGTTACATCTTGTTTTGTGAAATTAATGTTTATTGCATATTTCAGTTGAATGAGGCTCATCATGGTGGTGTCTAGTGATGCTGAGCACTTTCTGTTTATATTTTAAAGCTGCTTGTTATGGGCTTTGGTTCATCATCTGACTTACTCATCACCTCCTGCACTTATCAGTGTATTTCAAAGCTACAAAACAGATTTCAGTACTTTAATAGGTTGGTATATTAACTTCATAAAGCTTAATGAAATTACGGTATTTAACTGTAAATTTACGTTAAAACCGCAATGCTACGTTCACACCAGACGCGACTTGCGTTGTTGCGACGCGACTTGTTTACTCGCTTCATTTGCACGTGAAATTTGCTTGGTTAGACATCAGGTAAAATTTGTTTTGAGTAAAGTTAGGCAAACTTTAGTTTAATTAATCTAGTATTTATTTCCAAATGTATTCCTGTTTATATTAAAGTATGTGTCGTATAGCTCCTCTACATACAGTGACGATGATTTTGTCCTCCATAGTTTCGGAACTCTGCCTCCGCTTGACAGTAATTACGTCACTACTAGAGCAAGCTCCTTATTGGATTTACGCGGTGTGAGTTTTCGCCAAAGTTCAGATTTTTCAACTTGCGTCATTCGCGCTGCTTGATTTGCGCAAATCTCGCTGCAGGATGTCTAATCACGTCTTATCATTGTGAATCACTCGCGCTTAACGTTTCATTCGTGTCTGGTGTGAATGCACCATAAAACCTAAAACCTTTTTTTACAGTCGAATTCTAGCAACCACAGTTACCGTTTTTTTACCGTACATTTTACAGATTTAATTTTTTTTTTTAATACTGTGTACCTACTTGTTGTAGTCCAGCACAGCGGCTGGAACGGGGAAATCCTTAATGGCCCAAACTCCACCGGCTCCTTTCACGTTCCTCTTAATGGAGTCCCCATTAAAGGCTTTATGAAAGCTGGAGCACATCAGCACGTCCCTCTTGTCCTTCCACTCAACAAACAGCAGATCATCTTCCCTAAACCAGCGGATATTTCCACGAGGAGCTTGTGTCTTTGAGTGGCCAATGCGGTTCGCACGAACAGTGCCACAAGCCCAGATCTTTTTCCGGAGCAGATCTCTGAAGAGCTTGGGACTGGTGTAAAAGTTGTCAACAAACAGCTTGTAGCCGCTTCCCAACAACCTTTCATTTGCCAGAGTCATGACAGAATCGTAACTAACGCCTTTGCTCTCCACTGAATTGGCCTTGCCTTCATAAATGAAGAAGTCCCATGTGTATCCACAGATGGAATCTGCCAGCACAAAAAGTTTGTACCCCCATTTCGTAGGTTTGTTCTTCATGTATTGTTTGAGTCCATTTCTAGCCTTCGATGCCACCATTCGTTCATCAATGGAGATGTTCTGAAAGGGATGGAAAGAGGCTCTGCAGGCGTCTCTAATGTCCTGGTAGAGCGGTTTGATCTTACACAGGCGGTCATATTCAGGTGTTCCCCTCTTCTTGTCATTCTCTGCATCCACTTTGGGATCACTAATATGGAGAGCTTTACTGATGGCCATAAACTTCCTGCTAGACATGATTTGGGAAGGATAGGGAAGATTATATATCTCAGACTTCCTCCAATAGTCTGTCAGATTGAAGCATTTTAGCAAACCCATGTAAATCACCAGTGCCAGGAAGGACTTCAGATCTTTAATTGAAATGTCCTCCCATGGCTTCTTTGCTCCTTCCTGATGCATGGCCCCGTATGCATTGGAGTTTGCTAAAATTGTCCGCAGCACTGATTTTGAAAAGAACAACTCAAAATACTGCAGAGGACTGCACGGTACGCTGGAGACCAGTTGTGGGCCGGGGGTTTCTCTAGGTCTGAACACTGGCTGTGTCGGCTCAACATCAGGCTCATCTACACTTTTCCATTTCTGTTCTGAGATGCTTATGGAAAACGGTAAGGATCGATTCATGCTGCTTCTCCTAGCTTTGCTTTTGCCACTTCGCGCAGAGGCAGGCGAACCAGATCTGCAGGACTTTGCTGGAGATGGCGATATAGAAGACAGTCTGGATCTCTTTTTCTTTTGTGGAGTGACCTCTGGATACCAGTCATCATCAGAGGCATCTGTAAACCTGTTGCATGAGGCAAAAAAAAAAAGATAAATAAAAAATAACATAAAATGATCACCCAGCACCCAGAATCGGGTTATAAGCAAAGGCTTTATGAGCATGCGCGGTTACACCAAAGAAAGGTAGCTATTAAATTACAGTAAAAGGCCAGCCTACTCTGTTCATTTAAACCGCCAGGGCGGCACTTAATAACAATGCATTGCATTTCTGTCTGACTGACACACCCGTCTCCTATCGATCCGACGCGCGTTATACTCACAGGCTACAACATCCTTTTATCCCTCGAGGAAAGCGATGCACATTTATTTCCAAAACGAAACTGATATAAAACGCTCATATAATTGGTTACATGGAATAAAGAGCATTTTAACAACTGAGCGAAACTCAATAAAGGGTTAATTAGAATTATTGTGAATGTTTTTTTTTCTTCTTCTTCTTTTTTATACGCTATAGTACCAACAATATAATATTAAAATTATATACAAAAGTAGAACAAGAAGTGGTTTGATTCACAATGACGTAGCTAATATACTCCAAAGTCCACTTTTAGGCACGGGCACAAATCCAATTTAATTTTATAGCACCTTTTCACATTGATACTGTGCGAATGAAAACACTCAATGACTTTCACTCTGTTGGATCAACTGACAAGGGAATATTTCTCGTTAGAATCAGTAAATAGGCTACTGCCAAGTGCATGCTCTACAGGTTCATTCATTCATTACGTGATTTGAATTAATCAACAGAATACATTAATACTAATATATATATATATATATATACGGGTAAGTGTATGCATTTTTTATATTTGCTATTTTGGCATGCATGTTTTCGTGTAACAATAAAAATGTTTTAAAATGTGTTATCAACTTACTCATCCAGAAGTGTTTCGATGGACATCTTCTCTACTACAGAGTCCCTAGAAGCCACACTCTCATTGTCGGATAAATAATCCCCTTCTTCGTGTTCTTCATCACTGCTCAAACACTCATCCGAGCTGTCCATCTCTTTACTGCACGCATCCATCGTTAAATGCAGCTCGCTCCAGTTATTGAGCACGAACAGCATGCGAAGATGTCTTGCTGTAATGCACTGTTTTCATTCGCTGTTGTTACTGCCTGTCACGCTTTGCCATCCAGTCATTGGCCAGATCGGCCAAAACACACCAGGTATCCCGAGCGATTTATGATCCTGATTGGATGCTTTGAAATCAAGCGCTTAGGTTTTATGGAGCCCGAAGGCACCATTTTTGAAGATGTCAAAATCTGCAGAATCGTTATGGGTAGGTTTTCACTTTGGGAAAAAGATACATAAAGAAAATCTTATATGGAGAAGAGTATAGGACAGACAAAATGTTTAAGCATGCTTGTAATGTTATAGCAACAATCTGGATGGGACCATTTTCCATTTTAACATGCCTCTGTGTACAGGGCAGGTTTCCAAAAAAGAAAAGATTGCCAGGAAGAACTTGACTTGAACTGCTAACTGAACACCTCTTTACAGCCCCAAACTCATCAAACACCAACGACTAAGAAAATGTATAGATGCTGTAGACATGAAATTGTCACCAGACGTTGATAACAAGCAAAGTAATCCATGCATACTAATAAAGCACAACAAATAAGTTCAGAAATGAAGTTATGGGTAATAAAATGGAACGGCACGCACTTCTGAAATGAATTCAACACTTTGTACGCAAGACTTTGTTACAACAGCTTTAAGACGTTTCATGTATAAATATTGCATGTATTTTAGCCTGTTCTTCTACTGAAGTCTTTAATGGGCCCCTTCAATAAACTCTGACCTTCAGACTCAAACAACTCACGGACAAACAGCAGAAAGCACAGCTTAGAAATGATAGCCGTAGCAAATCAATACTTCGTGATTAGTTGATGGGTGAAACTGGCTTTTATGTTAGTGGTATAAAAATGTTTTTAACCCCTATTTTTGACTGCCACTCACACACTAATGATGATATCTTTGTCTAAATCTAAAGTAATATTGACAAACTACCTATCATTTGAAAGGTTTCGGACACTAGTTTTCATATTTGGTGACTTTTCTTCAAAGAAATTGCAGAGCAATAGGTAAATAGCGATAGAATCTCCATTTGTGATATGCTGCCAAACACACAATTATGTATCATATGTACATATGTTTGTTTTAGAGAGTCAAGAGATTTTGATCAAATCAAATATTGAAGTTACTTCCCAAAATATTTCTCAATAGGATGTCTACTTTATAAATATTTTTAAAATATGGTTCATAACACTCCGACAATAAATGGAAATCAAGAGCGCCTGTGTATCACCTAGTGGAAAGGATTGGTTCTGCATCTACAAAATCTTTTTCTCTTAAAATCTTTTGAGATATCAACCTAAAATCTGACACACAACTTCTTCAGTTGATTGGCTATCCATTTCTTGAAGATTTTGTGGCAAACATGCTTTGTAAATTTCCTATTTTATATTAAATATAAAAATATAATTTACTATTTTCCTACATTTAAACTTTCAAAATGTACTTTTATAACAGTTTTGCTCAATTCAGTCTATGCTCAAAAGTGGGACTAAACAGTTTGATCTTCACACATTTGAAATTAAAAAGTTGTTAAACTCATCAAGACACTGACAGTAGAACTCACTTCAGGACTAGAGTTCAGGAGCTCTGCAGAAAAAGAAATTTGTTATTTTCTGTGTATTTTAGTTGATTTTGAATGGATGCCTACGGACATCACAAACTTATAAAAATGACTGTATGCGTATTTCACAACACACCAGCTTGTTGAAACTTTGCATGCATGGTTATGACCCTAAATGAGGACAAGTCACAAACCTTCAGGAAGAAAAAAAACATAGGTTCATTAGTAATTCAAATGGATTGAAAAATGAAATGATAGCTCATTTTTACCAGGTTTGGCTGACAAAAGTATTCATTTGTATTGAAATGTATGGAAAATGCTACTGTTTTTTTACTTTGTAGGACAGAAAAAAAACTAAAACAAAATATAACCAAGGTATATTATTACTTTGGTTCTGTGGAGTGACCTAAGGAATAGAATATAACACAAAATTGACCTTGGGGCCTGGTTTGAAACACATCACAGTTATATCCAGAGAGACTTCAATGGATGTCATTACTTCTTAATCAAACAGTTCAACATATATTTTTGGACTCATTTATGAATAAACTGCACTGTAAGCGTTTAGCCCAAGGCATACTCAATGTGTTTAATGTGTGTGATGCAGATTTTTTCATCTGAATAGTATGCGTACTGTATGCTCACCTCTTGATTGTGACCTACATGTCACATGTGCATTACATTTCTTTTGCACAAATCATTTATTCCACTAGGCAGCAACAAAGGCCTTGGCCAACGTTTCTTAATAGAAAACAAAAAGAGACTAAACAAATCGAGAGACTGCAATAAAAACAGATGCCTGCACTCGTATGCATGAGATACAGACGCGACTTTAGTTTAGAAAAGTTAATAAGATTAAAATGTCTGGAGAAAATTAGTAGATGATGATAGAAAAAAACCCCCAAAAAACTGCACACACTTTACTTTGAATGGCTACGTGTCTAACTGTACGCAAGCTCTAGCGTACAGTGTCTACTTTGGGCATTACTCTGTGTAAGACTCATCAGATAATTTATACCATTTAACGTAACAGTTACGCTTTGGAATGAAGCATAAATTCACCTGGCAAGTTCCACACATGACTGGAGTTTTAGAGTTCATATGGTGCCATTTTTACTTGGGGGTATTGTGGACGGAACTGCACGTGTGTGTAATATTTGTGGAAACAACATTGTTTTTACATTTCTTGGCTGTCCTTATATGCTGGAATACCATTGGCCAAAACGCCAGGAATACCGTATTCACGTGCAGTGTTGCCAGATTGGCCAGTTTTTAATTGGTTTGTGCGGGTAAATATTGGCTTTGGTGGTTTTCAAAAGTTATATAGACTAATTAGTTAACATACAAGTCCAAGTGTGCATACTGCATCCAATCAGTCATCACAACGTTACTACCCTGATAGCACATGTACATCTAGGAAACGTGTATTTGACATCTGCATTTACATCTGCAAAACTTATTATTTAGGGAGTTCTTTTTAGATGTCAAATAGACGTCTATTAGATGTCTTAAAGATGTTTATGATTTAGTATGTATGTAAAACTGAAATCTGAAAGAACTCTCCCAGACGTTTTTAGACATCAGGTGCTTTCCAGATCAAGAGATCTTTAACAGACATGTCTCTTGATCTGGAAAGCATCTCCTGTCTACAAAGTCTGGCAGACGTCTTTCAGATGTCAGTTTTACATACACTCTAAATCATAAACATCTTAAAGACATCTGATAGACATCTATAAGGAGACATCCAGTAGACATATTGCAGATGGGCAAACAACCTAAAAAATACGTCTTGGAGATGTAAATGCAGTCAACAAATAGACGTCTCCTAGATGTATGTGAGCTATCAGGGGATGTTGACATCCAGACTTGAGGATTTTGGGAGTGATGGGTGTTTAGCATGATAAAGGATGTAGAACTGTACAGTGATCATGGCTAAATAAGTATGTTATTGAGAGTTTTAACTCTCAAAATGTGAATTACACCTGTTGAGGGAGAGATGCTATTTGTAGGCTACTAGTCAAGCCTGAAAGCTATGGCAGCTTGATACCAGGAACACGTAACATAAAAAAGAAACAAGGTCTTGTAACAATTTGTATTAATAAAAAAAAAAATTAGAAGAAAAAAAAAATCTAAGATTGAGAATAATGACCAAAGATGAGTTAAAAGTTCAGATAGCTTATATTCAGATTAAAATTCGATCCTTTTTTGCACTTCTTTTATTATTTTG
>JAUMHI010000068.1:149098-174171 GCA_032359435.1 Enteromius unitaeniatus | reverse complement strand
TTAGCCATAGTTATCAGAATACAATTGTGTAAAAACAATGTTTCTTGTAACTACTTACAATACTTATAAACCTACCATAAGAACTTTAACTTTTCAATGTTACAATAATAATAATTTCTTTACAATTATTTATTATTTATTTGGGTTTAAAGTTAAATATTGTTGAAGTTAAGTATAGATGGAAACAGACTGGTTTTGCTATTTAAAGTAATTAAAATTACAAAGGCAACACTTATCAAATGCAATATTACCAAATGACTTTCTACAAAAAGAAAATGTGGATTTTACCTGGATTTTCTTGGCAGAATGAAATCGTGTTTGATAATCGCAGCATATAATTGCATATAATTTAACCAGATAAATGTTAATATGACCATTTCTGTAATTTAAAACTATATATATAACAACATTATTTCAATATATTAATAGAGAGCACATTTTTCAAACAATCTACATCAAGCAAGCAAAACTAGGTCTTACCAGTAGGTGGAGCTCTTAATGTGTTCCTCATCCTGACAACTGATGGAGAATAAAACAGCATGATTTTGATGCAAACAGATTGTTTTTGCTTTTTGCAATGCTTGGCAGAACGGCAAAGAGGTAGTATTTACTCAGAGCTCAGATGTGACCCTGAATCACAAATGCAATAAGTAGCATGTAGGAAGCCAGCAATACTCTGTATGGGTCAAAATTACAATTTTTGCCAAAAACATTAGGATAGTAAGCAAATATGTTCCATTAAGACATTTTCTAAATTCCCTACCATACACTTGATTTTTGATTTTCAAATATTTGTGTCTTGGGCACATTGTGCTATCCCAACAAACCATGGAAAGTTTATTTATTCAGCTTAATTTCATAAAATGTACACTTATGACTGGTTTTGTGCTTCAGAGTCACCAATATATTTGGCTATGCACATCATCTAAACTAAACAACTTTAAGAGAATGCTTACTGCTTTTGTGTGAAATGACTTTCCAACAGAGTATGCGGCTAGTATGGGAATGTTGCTGACACGGCACATTAAACATTTAGATGCAACACGAGCATGGTGAAACAGTAATAGAGACCTTGAGAGTGAGCGTGTGTTCACTGCCCATCCAGGAGCTCAGATAAAGCAGACAGTGTGTACGTGTGTCCAATCTGAAACAGGTTTTCCCACAATAGGAACTCTCCACCCCATCCTGGTCAGACTTTAAAAGCCCAGCCTCTTTACAGAGAGACACCCGTTCCACTCAGGTCTGCCCACCTGTTCTCATCTGAAACATCAGCTCTCCCCACGGTTTCTCCTGTCTAACTATGAGTCTGCGAAGCAAGCGCATCAGTTCCAGCAGCTCCGTGAGGAGCAGTGGGAAGATGGGAGGCTACGGCTACAGCAGTTTGAGCGGGATCTCCTTGGGAGCATCTGCCCCGAGCTTTAGCACCAGCTCGGCCTATCTGGGGCCTCCCATCACCAGCGTCTCCGTCAACAAGAGCCTGCTTGCGCCTCTCAACTTGGAGATCGACCCCAACATCCAAATGGTGCGCACTCAGGAGAAGGATCAGATCAAGTCGCTCAACAACCGTTTCGCCACTTTCATTGATAAGGTAAAGTTGGGTTTCTTTCTCACAGAGAACATCCTATAAACTTCAGCCAAAACGTAAAGGTCTTTGAATGTTAGTGTTGATGGCGATGATAAAGTCTTAATACGATCAACATCCCTAAACCTCTGAGGGAAAGGCGATTTTGGTAGAGTCGCACGAAACCGATAGTTCTGTAGCGTGACCCATTTCTCTGAAGCCTGTAACTTGATAAAAAGCAGGTCAGATCTGAGCGAGCCACTGAAGACAGCACTATCCCAGTGAGTATGAAGGAAGCTTTTGTGTTCCGGAGGACAATGCAACCAAATCCCAGGGGCCCGCTGGACTGAAATCGACACTTCGATCTCACTGAAGTACAACCAAGTCACTGTTGTGGGTCGGGGCAGGGCTGGGTCCTCCAGCACGGGGCTTGGGTCGGCTTTTAAAGTGCTTAAAATTAAGGATTTACGAAGAACCCAACTAGGTCAGCCACTACTCTCCGGAGTGTTAGCATTCAGCTAATGGAGAGTCATGTTGCTCCGTTAATGAGTCCATCCTGGCAGGGTGGGCACCAATTAAAGTGGCCAGGTATTCAGGATGTGCAGTGAACTGAACAAGTCTCAAAGAAGTGCTCTTAAAATGCTGAAATTCCACAGAACCCTTTCTTCTTTGTTCTTGAAGAAATATGACAGGGATTGCATTAGTCAAATAGTTTAGTTAACCTACCTTATGGTAGATTTACAATTAAGGCGGACAACCTTTACATCAATATTTCAGTATACTTCAGAAAGTATGATTACTTTGAGCACAATTCTTTAAATCCTGAGGATTTATCATTTGCCTCGCTTAGCTAGGTTCGTATTTACGAATGTATATGTTTCTTATAACATTGAATTAGTACCATGTAAATTAAAAACATTGACATTGACACTAAATTTTTTATTAAACTTACTGAATAATTATGTAAATTAAATATTAAATATATTTTTTATAAAACATTTATATATTAGCTCTTAAAAACACCTTTTAAGCCAAATACATTTTTGACAATCGATGACAAAGGCCCAAATTTCTCTTTAGTTCTAAAGTCGTCAACATCTGAAGTGGACCCAAAAAATGTTAAAGCCCGTTTCTGCCACTGAATAAAAAACAAAAAAAGGTTATTGCCACTATTTGTTCTCAGAGCTGCATGACACAAACTCGCAATTCTGACTTATTTTCTCAGGATTGTGTGACATAAAGTCGCAGTTTTGAGTGATAAAGTCAGAATTGCGAATTATAAAGTTGCAATTGTGAGATATAAAGTCAGAATTGCAAGATATAAAGTCAGAACTTTGAGATATTAAGTCAGAATTGCAAGATATAAGGTCGCAAATGCGAGTTTATATCCCACAATTCTTTTTTTCTCGTAATTGTAGCTTTATATCTCGCAATTCATTGAATTATTGAAAAATGATAGATTCAAAAATAAATATTTATTTATTGTTACTCTACAGGTGCGCTTCCTGGAGCAGCAAAATAAAATGCTGGAGACCAAGTTTGAGCTGCTGCAAGGCCAGACCCCGGGCCGGTCCAATGTTGAGCCCATGTTTGAGGCTTACATGGCCAACTTGCGCAGACAGATGGATGTGGTCAACAATGACAGGACCAAGCTGGACGGGGAGCTGAGGAACATGCAGGGACTGGTGGAGGACTTCAAACACAAGTAAAGTATATAGATATATACTAATTATACTAACACCACTGTTTACTGAGCTCAGAGGCTCTCCTTTATTATAAGATACCTATTATGGAGCCTCACCAGCTAATGATTTTATTCTAACCTTGAACTGACAAAGCTCATTAAACGTCTTTGGGTATCAGCAAAACACAAATATCCACTTTGTTTTTTCGATTCAGATACGAAGATGAGATCAACAAAAGGAACAACCTGGAGAACGACTTTGTGATTCTGAAAAAGGTGGGATACCTAGATGACTACGTCAGAGGTCAAAAATAGTATTTTTACACATTATGAAACACAAACCAATAGGTATGACCTCACTGTAATGCGGGGTTAGGGCAGGTTACCGGATGAAAAGCTGGACTTTTTTCAGGACCAGGGAAAGTTAAACTTTCACAACACGTCGAATAAAAGCAGCTCAGGAGAGAGAACAATGAAATGTTTGGGAGGGGTAAAGAGCTCCGAGCCTGAAGGGAGTTAAGCCTGAAGGGATCAGATCACCGCTGACAAAAGCCTGGGTGTGGATGTGGCATTATTTATACACTAGAGGAGATCTGTTTTCAATGGCCTACCAACTGAGAGCACCAGGAAGTCATAGTTGCATAGTAAAGATCTACAAGATGTAGGTTTTGATGTATCAATATGAGTCTTTTCTGGTGCATGTGGGGGGAGGTTTGTTGTTCAATGCCCAAAGAAGATATACAAGTTATTCAAGGTTGCAATTGAGGAAATGAAAAATGGATTACTGTGTATCCCATAGGACGTAGATTCTGCGTATCTGGTGAAAGCTGATTTGGAGGACAAAGTGGGTGCCCTGACTGATGAAATCAACTTTCTGAGGACCATCTACGATGAGGTAATGCATATGCACAAACTAGCCATAAACCAGCTATTGGTTGGATTAAAGTAAAAATCTACCTAACTACTATCTAACTACATATAAACAAGGGCTTGCTCTGTGCATTAACTCCCGTTCCATTTCAAAACAGGTGGGTGATTGAGATTTACCGCCAATCAAAGAACCGGCTTTACTGACAAGATGCGCATAAATATACTGTGCGATATTTCCCAGCCCTAACATAAACTTGCTTTATCTCTTTGGAAAGGAATTGCGCGAGCTACAGGCCAGCATTAAAGACACGTCCGTCGTTGTGCAAATGGACAACTCCCGAAACCTCAACATGGATCATATCGTGGCCGAAGTCAAGGCTCAGTACGAGGAGATCGCAGCCAGGAGCCGTGAAGAGGCTGAATCCTGGTACAAGTCCAAGGTAGATCCGAAATACAAGCCTTTTTGTTTAATAAATTTGTTGCCAGGTCAATGCTTATTTCGAAGGAAATTCAGTGACATAAAATGATGGGTGGGACCAGTTTATAAAATCGTTTCAGAAGAAGAAAAAGTTACAATTTTCCTTCAAAAGGAGAAATTGTTCCTAATAAAACCCAGCAGTTAACTTGAGGCATTGTTCTTCAGAACTTCATTAACATCTTTCATTTTGATCATTTGTGTCTCATCTCGTTCTGGTCAGTTCGATCAAATGTCCTCCCAAGCCATTCAGTACAATGACGAACTGCGCAACACTAAAGGAGAGATCGCAGACATCAACCGCATGATCAGCCGTCTGCAGAGTGAGATCGAGGTCATTAAGTCACAGGTAAGGAATGTGCTACATTATCCTTTGCTTTACCTTAAACCCACGGCGGTCGCTAACTCTCGACGCTACGATTGATTTAGCGTGCTAACCTAGAGAACCAGATAGCGGAGGCAGAGGATCGTGGCGAGATGACTGTGAAGGAGGCCAAAGGCCGTATTAAGGACTTGGAGGAGGCGCTTCAGAGAGCCAAGCAGGACATGGCCCGCCAGCTCCGCGAGTACCAGGAGCTCATGAATGTCAAGTTGGCGCTGGACATCGAGATCGCTACCTACAGGAAGCTCCTGGAAGGCGAGGAGGACAGGTAATGCCACGAGTCCTACATTAGCACAGTGAATAAGAGGGGTGGAACTGAAATGTTAGCATTGATAAATATTGACCGTCTCATTTTTTCTTACGTCTTACAGAATTGGACAGCAGCCCATTGTAAACATTCAAGCTGTTCCCAACTTCAGTAAGTGTGAATGGACTGTTATTTGTTACAACAATGGCCACATTATACAAGCACTTCTACATGACACTGCCCATGGCATTGTACAGTACGTCTTTCCCCCCAGAGAGGGTTCTGGTTTTGTTTGTGATTTTAAAAAAGCAATATTACCAATGGGATATATGGAGATGCTCTTGAATATTTTGACATGTCTTGGTCAAAAGTATTTGCCGCTGGTACATTCCTTTATGAAACAGCCACTTCCAAACAATTGTCCATGTCGAAATCCAAGCCTGGCTCACAGTTTGTCTGAAAGAGGACATTCAATATCATGTTACAAAAGAAAAATGGGTCATAAATCCCATTTCATGTTGAGTTTATTACCAGACATATAATGGGATCGTCATATACAAACTGAAAACGTTTTGTTTTTATTGTTTAATCGAATTGCTGCATTTCTTTACAGGTTCCAAAGGGATGAATGGTTTTCAGCAGAACAGTTCTCCATCACCTAAAATCCTGATCAAGACTACTGAAACCAGAAACAACACCAGATTCAGCACTCACTGAACTGTTAATAATCATAAAAAAAGCTATACTATACCTATAACAGTTAACATTAAATATAGATGTAGTTTTCGTTTTTGACTGTCTTTGAATTCAATCAGAAATTAATTTTCTTAAAGAACAAAGACATTGTGTTTCATTGAAATGATTCAATATAAATATACTCACAAATTAAATGACTGTAAAATGAATATATGGAATGATTTATTCTAGACTTTTTTTCTGAAAAAGGAAAAACACAGCGCATGATTGCAATACAATTAATGTTTTTAAAAATTTATTTTTTTGTTCCTTTAGTTGCATTTGATAATTTACTTATAATTAGTGCTGTCAAACGATTAATCACGAATAATCACATCCAAAATAAACTTTTATGCTTAAATAAAATGTGTGTGTACTGTGTATATTTAATATGTATATATAAATACACATGTATATATTTCAGAACAAATATGCTATGCGTGTATATTAACAATATGTATAATGTAAATTATATTAATATAAATATTTGCATGCAAATACATGTAATTTCAAAATATATACTGCATGTGTGTGTATTATATACATAATAAATATACAGTGGACACATGTATTATGTAAACAAAAACATGTATTTTTGGTGCAATTAGTCATGATTAATGGTTTGACAACACTGTTTTGGACACCATGTGTAAGCAACATCAGTATATCTTGTATCCCTGCAACCTGATACACCATCTCAACAAACAGATTGGATTTCACCAGTTCAAAAAAATGACAGCGCACACAGTCCTGAAAAACAAATCATAAATGTGTGTGGTGAGAACAAGATAAGATTGGTTAGTGTCAAGAACACAAACTAGAAGAAATAAAAACCTACCTTGTATAACAAGAGAGAAATTAGAAGGCCAAAGTGAACATGTTCTCATCAGTGCAATTTGAGTATTTCTTCCTGTAAAACCTGCTCAAACGTAACCAAATAATTGATTATCTGGCTTCAGGCAAACACATAGTGCACTCTGTGACAATAAAACATGATATGATATGATGATATTCATCATATTGTCCTCGATGCTCCCATGTTCTCAATAGTTTGAAGCTTCAGAAACTCACACAAACACCAACAACAGCCTTGGGAATAATTTCTGTATTTCAACAGAAATGGTTTCAGTTCCTACTGTGATCCCAATTATGAGAATTAGAGTAATTTGAGGAAGACAGGAGCTGTTTATGTCTGAAGGGGTTTAATATTACCTTGAATCAGGCTTTAAAATCCTGTAGAGCTTGGAACCACAAATACACTTACTTTTATTACCTCAAATGCTCCAAATGACTTTACATTTAAAACTCTACTAAGCTTAACTAGGATAATAAGGGAATTATATTTTATGTTACCAAAAAGCTTCACAATTTCGTAGAGGCAGTTCTCCTCGTCTAACATGTCTTTGTTTCGTGTATTTATGGTATTTCACTTGATTTGTTAAAATTGGGGTGCCTTAATGAAACGTTATATAAAAATAATAAGAAAGCGAGACCGTTTGTTAGACCGTTACGTTGTTCGTCAGTTGATGTTTGAATTTGACCGACAGCGCGGGAAAGAGTTCTGTGACGTTCAATCTGGAAAAGCGCGCCGATTAGCGTCCATAGGAAATTATAGAGTCTTATTTTTTAAGGAAGGATGCTGTAAATTAACAAAAAGTGACGATGAAGACATTAATAATGTTACAAAAGATTTATAAACGCTGTTCTTCGCAATTCAGAATATTAGAATGACTTCATAAGGATCATGTGACTGGAGTGGAGCGAAGGATTGATTAAACATGTTACTTTTACAAATATTTGTAAAACAGTAATTAACAGTAAATACACTAGAAATTAGAAACGTTATCCATCTGTCTGCGACAGCTAATTTATAAACATATTTTTCTTAATAACAATAACGATAAGCATTAATATTGTAACAAAATATTTTTATTTCACATAAATGCTGTTCTTCTGATCTTACTATATAGTTAAAATATTGTATATATAAAGCAATTTAAATTCTATTTATATGCAACGCTTTCAGAAAACAGTAAATAAACTAGACATTAGAACCATTATAGTGGAGTATAGCATTTATTAAATAAAAAAGGACAACAAAAATACTATATCCATCTGTCTGCAATAGTTTAGAAATATAAAGCTAATACAGAGGACAAACATATTTTACTTATTATTAACAATAGCGATGAACTAAAAATGTCTTGTATCTGTCAGATACTGTTACTAAAAAACATGTCAAATAAAAATGGTAAAGCACACATCTCTAATGCCCTCTTGTGGTTGTTAAACAGAAGTCTACAAGACTAGAGTGTCAATCCATGACCAGGCAGCTGTAGATTGATCTTGACTGATTAAACTTCAGCCTGACTATTTTGCTCTAAATCATCGTCTTTTGAAGAGCAGAAGACTTCTGTCCCATGCTGTGTTACCGAAACTCTGCACCAGCTCCATGCTGCACTGCTTTCCCAAGTGCTCTCTAGCATGCGCCACCATGTCCCCTCGAATCTCAAGGGTCTTAAAGTGGTCAAAGTCACTTCGCCCAAGTTTGCGTAACCGGCGCGCAGCAGAGCGGTAGCACTTCCACGGCTGAGCCTCCAGCAGCAGAAACTCACAGAGAGACGCCAGTCTGGAGAGGAGAGACCGAAACGCTGTGTCTCCGTGATTCAGGTGTACCCACATAGTCACCGCAAAACAGGTGCACAGCTGGAAACGAGGGCAGCCAAACCTGCCCAGATAGGACTCTAGCACTGTCCGGCTCTCTGCATCATCCGTGATATCCAGGGGGACAAACTGGATATTTTGAGGAAAGGGGTTGGAGTTCTGCGCCCGAAGGATTAAATCCTGGTCCAGGTCCAATCCAAGAAGATGCACTTCTCTTTTAGAAAAGTCCCTTCCAGGGGCCTCCTTGTGCAATAAATGCTTATACAGAGCAACAGACAAGTCCTGACAAACAAGAGGAGTAATAAACAGTTTGGTGATTAAAAGACCATTTTTATGAGTCAATCTGCCAAATTTTCCATATTGAAACCAATCAAGTCAGGATATATGTGTGTGTTTATCTGCTTATTTAAGCCTAACAGCCATTTCCAAAACTAATTTACTGCCGAGCATAAGTAGAAAAAAAGGTTTTACACTGATTTTACATCCTACTTCTTGAAATGAGTGGTTAAGGATTCAGTCAAATCAAAAACAGTTTAGAGAATATCAAAATCTGAATGTAAGAGGCGTTTACAGATAACCACATCATAGATAAAAGACAAAATAATAACAATAATACTTTAAAAAGCTTAATATTAAAAGTACAACATGATTTAAACGCTAAATGAGAGAAATCTGTTATATTTTACCCCTGAATTACAACCAACGTCCAGCATTAAAACGCGTTCAGAGCCGAGGCCGATGTTTTCCAGAAGTGTTTCCGGTATCAAACTCAAGCGATTCTCTGGTGGATTGAAGGCGTAATAATTGATGAAGTTTCCATAAGGAGCAGCTCCTGGATCCTCGTTTTCCTCTTCATTCACGTGGGCAACGTGAGTCTCCATGTCTGTCCAACAACAAAACAATTCCTGACGGCGAGCGTTGCCATAAAACCCAGTTCCTCATGTAGTACACATAAATAAAAACAAAAACAGTCACTATAAAGTTAAAAGTCAGATATGTAGTGCGTTGCTGTAAAACATTACCTTTAAGATGATGGAGTTTATAAACTCAAAAACGCATTTACTACATTTGTCCCTTCTGTTGCGCCATACAGTTATGAAAGTAACTGCGCATGCGCAGCATTTGGCTGACATTGAGAGCAGAACTGCATTTCCTTGAATTGCAGTTGAAACAGGTGAGACACACATTTGGCATGTTTTATGTGAGTTCGGTAAAAAATAAACGGCATTTATGTAGAAGAAAGCTGATTATAGCTGGTTTCTGACTTTTTGGGTTTATAACAGACCCATTAGACTAGAGCTGCGACGCAAACTCATGCTGAAGGTAACGTTACCAAAGAGAGAGAAAAATAGCTTGCACAAAAGATGTTGGATCTTAAAACTGTGGCACTTTTTTAAACCTATATTATTCATATACGGTCTTTTGTAATTGTTTGTTTGTTCAAATGTTAGTTTTGGGGTCTCATGTAGGTCTGTTTTTGCTTTATAGACATAGGAATGTTATCAGAACCTTCTTATTTGGTTTCCCCCAAAAGAACCAAATGACAACCATATAAGAACATTAGGTCAACGTTTTGAGCTTTCTGAGATCATACAGAGGTAGTCTGCAACATGTCTGTTAAAGATCTGTGCCCAGACCTCTTCCAGATGTCAGTTTTACATGCATCCTTACTCATAAACATCTTGAAATAGGTGTAACTGACTACATGCAGACATCTGATAGATATGTCTGTAATGCACTATATGGGTTATCTCCACAGATCCGCCATGCTCAGAGGAAAGCGCATCGCTGATGTGGGTTACAAGATCTTCTCGGGCTCCATGATGCTGTTGACGGTGTACAGCGGATACCTGTGTGTCCTGAGGGCTCAGCGATACCTGCAGAGGAGAAAACAGCTGGAGCTGGAACAGACTGAGAGCGCAGCTTCAGAAACCATTAAAAACTGATGACACGGGCTGTAAACACTCACTTAACGGGACACTGATCATGATACGAGTCCAGCAGAAACCCACCCTCGAAGGGTTTACTTGCCTTTTTGTGGATTTCAGTGAGATCTTATGTTGTAATATATTAAATGTTTCTTGTACGATCTACTGTCGTGTGTTTGTGCATGTCTCTGTAGGGTTCAGTTGTTGTGGGATGTAAAATTTCCTACACCTAAAAAAAATGTCAATTGTTTTATGAAAATAAAGCTGAAATAAAACAAAATGAATGAATGAGAAATTACAAACATGTCTTTTCAGTCTAAAATTAGAAGTACTGAAATAAATAAATAAATAAAATTAAATAAATGTAAACAAAACTACATAAAATCACTAAAACTTATATATATATATATATATATATATAAAATAAAAGCCAATTTAAAATACTAAAATCATATCAAAATAACAGTTTTATTCACCATAACTGGTTTTGCTTTAGGTATTTAGATATTGATGCATTGTTTTTAATGCTCTTCATCAATTTTTCTGCATTGTAGAAATTCACTTTTAACAAGATTTCAAAACTGACTTGAAACTATAACAGTGGGAAGTTTTTCCCACATAATTAATTTAATCTACCCCGATTTTAATCAAAAAGCAACTCATTACAGGACAAAGGCCCAACTTTCATTTTAATAACCTTATTTGGTTTCCAAAAATAAAAAAAGAGCGGAATGAAAACAGCACAGGAAACAAATTACAAACACATCAGTAACCAAAACGAAAAGAGAGCAACTGCATAACGAAACTCAAGTACATCTGACCATTAAAATCTGAAGAGAATCTTCTTCCCTGACTTCAGTAAAACATGAAGCGCGGAGAAGAAACGTCTTCTCAGCTCCCAAGACAAAGGAAACGAGGGAATGCAAATATCACTAATTTAATCGTTTTCTCTTTCACAAGCTTCTCATAGTGGCCATATTGTCAGTTCTGTCCCATCGTCACTGGAACGACGCCCCATAGAGTCTCAAAAGTCCCACAGCAGGGTGGCTTCATTGGTGTTTTGCCGGTTTTTTTGGTGTTGGAGTGAGGTACAGGGATGAGGAGTAGTCCTGTCGCGATATTTCTGGGAAACGAGTTTTTGTGCGCAATGCCACACGGAGGGAGTGTCACCAGCTGTTGTGGTTCTGGCTCCAGGGTTTGGAGCCAAAATGGCCGTTGGTGCCATTTTCGCCTCGGGATAAAGTCGTCTTGAGACGCTCTTTGGGTGTTGTTTCGGTTTCTTCCTCCGAGCTGCTTTCGATGTCGCTGCGGTCATCTTTGGACACCTGGAACGATATTTGGGGTATTAGCTGTATGGTTTGGGTGTAGCATTTAAACAAAAAGAAAGTACATATACATATAACTTGTATAACTTTCATTTGTTTAACGGTTGTAAATGCAGACCAATCCAAATGACTGTTTTTAATTAAATTACCATTTTGGTACAATACTCTAGCTGGAAAATGTTGGCGGCCTTCCACTAGAGGGCGCTTGGGTGCTTTAAAAATCCAAAATGTCCACTCAAAGATCCGGACGAGTTTGTTTTCTTCTTCAGATCTGCAGAAATGTAGCATTGCACTCCTTGCTCACCAACGGACCCATGGAAGTGAATGGGTGCCGTCAGAATCAGCTCATAAAAACATCCACGCCACTTCAGTCCATCAGTTAACATCTTGAAAAGCCAAAAGCTGTGTGTTTGTAAGTAACAAATCCATCATTAAGAGGTTTTAACTTCAAATCGTTGCTTTTGGCTACAATATGACTCCATAATTCCTCTAAACAAATAAAGTCTATCTCCCGTTGTCCTCTCGCGTCAAAATCTTCCAAAACAGTTCAGAGCTGTAAACAATGTTTGATCTATGCAAACTTCACTCCTGATTCAGTCGAGTTGACTTTCTCCACTGGAGGAGATGTTATTATGGATTATGGAGTCATATTTTTGCCATATTTTAAACAGTTTCAAGTTAAAATGTCTTAATGAGAGCTTTGTTTCTAATCAACATGTAGCTTTTCACTTCACAAATGACTTCACAAGATTTTTGGTGTGTGGTGTTTTTATCAGCCGTTGGACTCTCATTCTGATGGCACCCATTCACATACATTGGCGAGCAAGTGATGCAACGCTACATTTCTCTTGATTTGATAAAAACACAAACTCCTCTACATCTTGAAAGGCCTGAGGGAGAGTAAATGTTGAGCAAAAAACGTTTAATTCAGGTCGCTACCAGGAAGTCAAGTAAAGGAGACTTACAGCTGAAGAAACAGAGAGAGAAAGACTCTATAGCGAGCGAGAAAGAGCGAAAGATTTCTATCAGGACAGAAGCTGAAAGACGGGGACAGGCTTCCAGCAGCTAGAGAGGGGAAAGACAAACCAGTTCTGCAGGAGAGAAAGATAAAAAGAGAGGAAACGCGTGTAACTACAAATCATGAACGGGGTTGTCCTGAACACGTGGCTAATGGCGGGTTTGTGCGCACCTTTCCTCTCATGATGGCTTTGAAGGCGATGCGAGCGATGAGGTAGGACCATATGATGTGCAGCACCTGCAGCACCAGCAGGAGAATGTTGAAGAGCCACCAGGACGGGTACGGCCCGATGATATCCCAGCTCTCGAAGAGCGTTGTGTTCAGAATCCTGCAACAACAAAACACCACATCTCATCTGAACAAGCTTTATGATGGATTATGGGGTCGCATTCATGCCAGACGCAACAGTTTGAAGTTAAAACGTTTTTGTGATGGATTTGATTCTTGCAAAAACACAGCTTTTGGCTTCACAAGAATTGGAATGGTTCTGATAACTTGTGGATTATTGTAATGTTTTTATAAGGACTCTCTTTCTGACGGCACCCATTGGCGAGTTATGCTACGTTCACACCAGAAGCGACTTGCGCGTAATTAGTCGCTTGAATGTTTTGCGTTTACTCGCTTCATTCGCTCATAAAATTCACTTCAAAGCAAACGCAAATTTGTGTCATGGGAGGGGCTTCTGCCAGGCGCTGTCAGTCTCTGTGGTGGGAAAATTCGTTTGGGGTATTTATTTATATCAATTTTTATTCCTGTTTCTATTAAAATACGAAGATGTGTCGCACAGCTCCACAATGATTTTGTCCTCCATCGTTTCGAAACTCTGCCTCCGCTTGCTAGTTATCACGTCACTACTAGAGCACGCTCCCGATTGGCGAAAACTTGTGGCGCGTTAACCAAAGTTCCGATTTTTCAACATGAAGTGTTTTGCGCGAATCACGCGTGAAACACTCAATTTGAACGAATCACGCCGCGTATCACGTGTTTGCATTGACTTAACATGTAAATCACTCACGCTTAACGCTTCATTCGCGTCCGGTGTGAACGCACCTTAAGTGATTTCTCATCTGATTTACTGTTTTGTATCTTACTGATTAAAATGTGAACGTAATATTGACAGTGGGTACCACAAAAATGTGTTGTCATTTTATCTATTTTAACCAGATTTAAAAGCATTAACAATATCTATGTTTACATGCAAAGTTGCGAATTTAACATAATATTTTGGAAACTATTGTGAATAAAGTAAAGTTTCTGTCCCATTTACCCAAGAAAACAAAAATGCCACTTCATTTATCGATCTATCTATATAGATAGATATATGATCACGTTCAAAACAATATCTGTGGAGTAAATCGCATTTGAAAGATTTTGTGCAAATTTTGGTGTTGCTATCCATTTTTTATTTATTTACGAGATTTCATAAAAATCACCTAAATAAATAAATACATGAAAATAGGGTTAAAATACGTATAATCTTTCAAATTTGATATTTTATAACATAAGCATTCCAATTACATTAATATTACTGTTTTTTTTTTTTTAAATCAAAACAACAAATTGATGTAAAATTACTGATTAAATTAATGATTGAATTATTATTTTTTTTTATAAAACAAAAAAAAAGTAATAATATAAAATAAATAAAATCTATAATGAGATAATGTTTTTTTATTTTACGCTGATTGTATTATTAATTATTTGTATTTTAATGTGGATTTAAATGTGTGTGTGTGCATTTTTCAGTGCGATTCCTATAACAATAATAATTAATATTATTCGGGAATGCAAATCAATCATTTATTCATTTACTATTATTTAATTTCAGATGAGCTTTAATTTTGACATTTTAATTTAAACGCTTGACACTTTCAGCACTTTTGATACTCATTTCAGCATTAATAATATGAACACCACATTAATATTAATATGCATTTAGCAGTAATATTGTGTACAAGTGATATAAGCAAGAGTCTGCTGTGTTGTGAATGAATCATGGCTGAAGGGTGTTTTTAGACACGAGTCACTGCAAACCCTTCACTCATAATTCATTACATAAATAAGAAACAGTTGATTTTGCTGAAATATGTGACGCATGGAACAGCTTTGATGCGATATTATTGATTGATTGTGTTTGCGAGTCATAGCCCTGCTGTATCGTGAATAAAACACAGCTGCAGACCAATCAGAGTCGAGGACTGGAATCGAGCGCTTTATCAAACAGTATCTTTAAGACATCTAGTATAGAATGATGTCTTCATGTAATGTCCTGCTGATGCAGTCTGTGCTGGAGGTCATCATGATACCAAAACCCAGACACTGAATCCCGCCGCTCGGGTTTCTCTCTGCAGGAGACCATCAGTGCCTCTCAAACACACTTCATTGGTGTATTAAATGATCACACACACACACACACACACACAGTGATACTGACCAGAAGGGGAAAATGATTAATCTTGTCCCGAAGAAGATCATCCCGAACACCACAAACAAGAAGTCACATAAACGCTGGTATTTGGCATAGTTTGCTAACTTTGCAGCCTATGAGATAAAAACAAAGAATTAAATAAATAAATAAAGCAAATTCATATGAATTAAAAATGCATTTGGAAAAATACAGTGTTTGCATCCAAGTTTAAATACTGGTTATTAATATAAATCATGCAAAAAGCTTTTTTTTAAATAAAACTTTCTTATTTTATTTAATTTCTTTTATTTTTATGAAAATGTCTTTCTTTTATTTAGTGTAGTTTTTGTTATTATTATTAAAATATTATTATAATTAAAAAAACCTTTTTTTAAAGTGACCATTTAAAATTAAGTATTTACTAAACAGATATGAAAATAAATAATAAAAAAAGAATGACAAAAACACACAAGAAAATGACTTTAAAAAAATAAAATGACAACATAAAGTGTAAAAATTCAAAATATTAATAAAGTATATAAAGGATACTAAAAAGTGCATAATTTATATGCACATTTTTTAAAAATATTAATACAAATATTTGGAATCTGTACAATAAAAACACCAATAAATTGAAATTATTTGTATCTAAAACAAGCTTTTGTTTACATGTGTGTATTTTTATTATGTATATATACATATACACAAAAAAATAAAAAATATATATACACATTTATTTTTATATTCATATATATATATATTGCATTTTAAGTGCAATTTTACCTCAAAATCTAGACAAACGTTTATTTCTAAAGCCATTATTCATGTATGGAGTAAATAAAGGACTTTATTTAGTCTCCTCAGTTCAGTGCTGATGATAACGTGCCGTGGACCCTCAGGCGCGCTCACCTCCAGCAAGAAGTCGGAGGCGTCATGAACGCACATGACCAGACTGCCCACGCGCAACATGTTATTTACATACGAGAAGCTGATCAGGCTGATGGTGGCCAGATGATGCACGAACATGATCAGGAAATCCTGCAGAAATACGCCAGAAACATGTTAAACGCATGGAAATATGATGCAAATCAAACCCCGGCGCGCAAAACCCAACTAAGATTTCTAACTTTTCCCTTCAGATTGTTTAAAGCGGAGCGAAATCTCTCGGTTACGATCAAACACAGCTCTGGGCTCATAATGACCACGGCTCTTAAACAAATAGACCGGCCGCACCCAGAAGAAGCTCGCCAGAAACAGAGAAACACAAGCCATGTGCGGCTGACAGCTGCCCAGCTCATTCTGACGCACCGCTCTTCAGTGCTTTTCATCTGGGTCACATGACAGAGCTGTGGAGAACTGTGCTTTGTGAAGCGTGTAAAAGAGTTGATGTGTGTATGCATATACACATATATTTTATATATATATATATATATATATATAAGTCTGATGTGGTGGGAAGTTGGGAGAGGACAGAAGTGAGTTAAAGGTACAGAACACAATAGGAAAGGGATTTGATTGGGAAACGCTCACCTTTCTTTTGATGTCTGTGAACTGTGAGAACATGAGCGACCAGTAGAAGGCCAGTTCTGTTATATAATAATAATACAGGCCTGTGCTCAGCACCTGTGACACACACACACAAGATTACAGAGTAGAAACCACATCTGAGGAAACATGCCAGCTGATAAATGCAATAAAATTATGGAAACGCTGGTATTTGGCATAGTTTGCTAACTTTGCAGCCTATAAAATAAAAACAAAGAAATTAAATAAACTAATAAATAAAGCAAATGAATATTCATTAAAAAAGCATTTGGAAAAATACAGTTAGAATTGTTATTGTTATGTTTATATACTGGTTATTAATATAAATCATGCAAAAAGCTTTTTATTTTATTCAAATTTCTTTCTTTTTTTTTTATAAAACATTTACTCAATATAATTCAAATCTTAAAAAATATGAAATAAAACTCCTCATTTTAAAAATTATAATATAAATATATTATAATAAATTAACTATTAAATTAAATTATAATGAAATATAATTAAATAAAAATAAATGCATATTTAATGTGTGTATAGTTAAAAATAATATATGTATATATAGTTTTTTTTAGGTAAGTTGCCCAGAATTAAATTATTATATTAATTTATTTTTATATTAAATTAATAATAAAATAATTATAATAATAAAATTCATTTGAAAAACGAATAAAAGTGAGAAAACAACAAATTACTAAAAATGAAAACGTTGATATTCAAATTAAAATGAAAATATGAAAACCCTAACATTAATAAATGCTAATACGATAAACAAATACTAATACTAAATACTAAAATAACACACATTTCTAAATGCAAATAAATAAAGAGTTAAATAAATAACTGTATTTATTTATTTTACTCATGCATTTACTCCATAAGCATAAAATAAAACAATGTCATTTCATTACTTAATTTCATTTAATGCACGAAGTGATATTATATTTATATTTATACATTTTAAATTTATTGATAAATTTGTATAATAATTATTGATAATAAACTTTTTAAATACCCAAAACACTATAAAATGATAGAAAATTCTGCCATTCTCCATGTGCAATATTTATTTACTTAATTATTTCATTATGCTAAAATAAAATGAAATAAATAATGAATATGTTAAAATAAATAATGTTAAAAAACTTCTCCTAAAAAAATTTACTCCCTAATTCCTGATTTTTTAACGTACAAAACAATGTGTTTAAAATATGCATAAAGTACAAAATGTGAAATCAGTTCTTTTTTTTTATGCCAATTGATTTCAGAAAAGCTTATGTTCTTTGCATTTTCTGTACATGCACAATTAAAACATAATGAGGAGAAGATTTGCGAAAATGTCATTTGTTTCATTTGATCCCACATCAGAAAAGGACAACATTTTAAGTGTTACCTGATAAGGGTAATTGTACCAGCAGTGTTTTGTATCCCACATCCAGGGTGACTAGAACACACACACACACACATTACAAAAAATACAATAAAAATATAGATAAATGGCCCAAACAGCGATATCTGCATCCTTCAGCTGTACCTCACCTGCCACAGGAAATGGATCCCATACGTAAATATACACAGATAGAATGTGAACCTCCACCTGCAGAGAAAACAAACCACACACTCAAACACACGGCTGTATACGAGACAAACCACACTGAACACGATCCTATGTGTTGGCAAACATGGCAGCCAGAGGCCGGATGTCACGGCTCAATCACAGAGAACGAGGCCGGGTCTTTTGTTTGATGACACATGAGTCTGATGTGGCTAAATCAGGAAAAGACCCCACACGGCCCTGTTTCCAAAATATACGAGCGTGCATGTGTAATAGTTTCCCATGCCAAGCACAACAACCCGCTCCTCCAGCATCAACATGCTTTTATATTTTCACGGCCAATCTAGAGCGCTTCCAGTGAAACTGTGATTGACAGGAAAACCGACCAATGGAGGACGTGACTCCGCCCACAGCCCACTGTTTCCCTGGCAAAGGAACCACTGACATTTCATATAATTCAAAGTGTCTATAAAGTAAAACAAGCAGCATGTGCGCTAGAAAAAAGGTGTCAAACGTACATGCTCTCGCAGAACTTGGTTCTTGTGCTGGGTTTGTCCTGGTTCCGCCGGTGTCGAAACCATCTCTGGACCTTCCTCACGTCCCAGTCCAGCTGCTTAGACAGACCCTCTAAGTGCCTCGAGTCTGGGCACTGACATAAACAAGACAAAGCTGAGTAAACGTAATCATATCTTAACGTATCCTTCACTGTACTGCAGAAGTTATGAATAAATTCTTGCAAGCATTTTATTTATTTGTCCTGTATATACACACACACCCATAACGTGATAAGCTCATGTCGTTACGCTACACACAAGGTTATCTTAAATTTTACTCCTTTTACTTTTAGTTAAGTTATTATTTTGTTGGTATACAAAAGTGCTAGTGAAGTAAATGTAAATAATTCTTGTTGCGAAAATTATAACCGGCATAATTTGTTTAAAAATTGAGTGCTGCCGATTAATTGCACCCAAAATATAATTGAACAATTAATTGAATAATGTGTGTGTGTACTGTGTATATAAAAGTAATATATACACATTCAGTATATTTGGGAAAATATTTACATGCGCTTACATGGATTTGAATGCGATTAATTGTTTGACAGCACTATTAAAAATATATGCAAAATGTACATTTAATTCTGAAATAGTGGCATTTATTTCACTTTTCTTTATAAAGTTAATGTAAAAAAGTTTATAGATCACGCAAGAAATAATAAATAATTTGACTTTTTTATTATGATGGTTTAAAACGTAAATTATTTTATAGATATATATATATATTTTTTCTATTATGATTATTGTAAACGTAAATGATTTTACATATTAAATTTTTTATTATGATCGTTTTAAATGTAAATTTATATTTTTATTATGAGTGATTTAAACGTAAACTATTTTATATATATTTTATTAAGATCGTTTTAAACATAATTTATATATATATATATATAAAACAAAATCATGCCTTGGAGCACATATTGAACAAAGGTATATAAATTCCACTTTCCATAAAAAAACAAATAAATAAATCAAAAAAAAAAAAAAAAATGTAAACCCTGGAACATAAACATCTTAACTTGATGCATAAAAGGCACAGTAAAGCCTGAAGTTGAAGAAAGAGCAAGAGAATAACCAGTGAAAGGAGAAATGAGAGCACAGATTGACAAAAGGTTATCAGTTCAGATCTCCACCCACAGCACCAGCTTCAGAGCTGATAAAGACGCTTTACAGCAGCGCTCTTTGAAGTCACTGATGATTGTGAAGACAAAGTTACAACTCTATTCATCAGTCTGCTAATGTTAAACCTGCCCAAGGTGTATTTATTGTCAGTTTCTAGACTAAAGTTGAAGATATCTCTCTGATGGCCTCATAAAACACACAGTGACAGCAGAAGAACAACAGGTTCATACAAGAGGAAAACCAGGACTGAAAAAAAGTCTAAAAATGGGTCTGCAAAATGTTTTGATTGTATTTTAATCTTATTTCACTTCACACTGAGTCTCAGCTTTGGTCAACATCTCTCTCCCTTTCATGGCTTATCATGGCTTTATTTTCCATTACGCTGCTTCAGCATACCTTTGTGATGGATGTAAACACTTTCTCCAAGACGGCGTTGGGCTGAGCTCTCCGACTCAACTCCGTCTGGATCTGAAGGATGGAGGCACATGGACCTGCGATATACCTGCAGGAGAAACACAGAGACCAATCACAATCTTATCCTGCAATAGACCGAATTCAAGCTAAACATGCTAATCTAGACCTGAAGCGTTCTACATTAAACAGTTTTTATGACGTTGGCGTCTGAGACTGAATTATTAAACAGTTTTCAAGGTACAAGCACCAAATACAAAGCGAATACTAGCATTGAGTTACTCACAATTTTACTCACAAGATGTTTTTCCACACTGCTCGCGTGAATAAAAACATAACACAACATAGCAATGTGCTAAAACATGTTAGACACGTTAAAAATGGGTCAAATCATGCTAACAGCATTTTAATGTAGCAGTGTGTTAAAACACGCTTTATAATATTTGTTTGGAATATTTTTTGATTATCTTTTTGTCCGATTTGCAAATTAACTTAGCTGCAAAAACATGCTAACATGTTAATAAAATGCAAAACATGCTAAAAACGTGCTAAATCAACACGTTAAAACATAATGTTGCCGTGAACTTAGAATATGCTAGCTAAAACATGTTAGCAACGTGCTAAACGTTCGAACAAAATGTTTAAACATGCTAACCGCATGCTAATTCATGTTAACAATGAGGTTGAGTCATGCTAGGAACACGTTGAAATGTCAATGTGTTTCCAATCATGCTAGGAACACGTTTAACATGTTAATAACGTGTAAAATCATGCTAGCAAAGTGGTAGGCTAAGTCATGCTTGCAACACAGTACAGCAGGTCAGATTATCATGGTAGCAAAATGTGTTAAAATACGTAAGCGATATGCTAAAATGTGCTAAATCACGGAAGCAGCATGTTAAAACATACTAGCAATCTGCTGAAACATAGCAAACTGTTTAAACATTTTTAACCACATGCTAATTAGTTGTTTAAAATGTGCTAAAATCAGGTTAGCAACATGTAAGCGTGTTAAATCACGTTAGCAAAGCGGTAAGTCACACAGTACAGCAGGCCAACAAAGATGGTAGCAAGCAACATGCTAATTCATGAAAGCAATGTGTTAAAAAAAAGTGATAAAACAAGGTCGCAACGTGATAATTAAATTTAACAAGATGCTAAAACATTATCAATGTGATGGTTACGTGCTAAAAACAATGTGTTAGAAGATTTGAATAACATTTTATTGTCTTAAAGTGTCTTGCAACTTTCACACAAGGCGTTGTCAAGTTAAAAATCAAAGTCTGTTTACAGACTACAACTCAAACACAAGTCTTGGTTTTATAAAAATTAGCATGATCAAACAACATTTCACTGTACACACAAAATCCAGTTCTAGCACAATATATATAATAATAGATAACAAAAATACCCAAAACCGAAAGTTAAAAGGGGTTAAGTTCCCCGCTAATCTCTCAGGTGAAAGATTAGTGATTTAAGGTGGTAATTAGTTTAGCTAGACAGCTCTTAAATAGCATGCATTACAAAAAGCCATTGATTTGACTCATGCAAAATCCAGCTACAGCAGAAGATGCTGACTAATCTAAAGGACGGGCACATTTATGAAGAGGAACTTGCATTAAATCTATAAACAAATGAACAAACTAGCCCTGGAGGGGAAATCTATTTGCATGTCCTTTTCCCGAACATCTCACACCACAAAGAAATCAAATAAGAATCAAATACATGTTCACAGAAGTAAATGAACCGATGTCTAGGGCCTTCACACATTTATGCAACACAGACAGGACTTTTCTAGGAAGCCTAGCTAAAAAAAGATGTTTTGTGTCTGTGAAGTAATGAAGATCATCATCGTGTTTTAACCATTTATAGATTGATTTCTTTGAAAACTCTGAATATACTGCATCGCTTTCAACAATGATGTGTGCGTTAAGTGGAAAATCTGTCAAACCAATGATTGTGGAAAAACATGAAACAATTGTTTTTGGGAAATTGGAAAAACTAGGGGCACAGAAACATGTGCAGGAAATACTCTATTTATTGTTAATTTGGTGAAATAAAATAATTGTGGAATACTTCATTATGAAAAACATGCATTACATTTTACATAATGTGTTGGATCGATTGTGTAATTGTGTAAACTCAGAAAAAAATACAGGGTTTTTTCATTATATTTCCAAGAAATGGGTAATATGCTATAATGACGAATAAAATTTAATAATTAGACTTAAATAAAAATATGAATAAAATAAAAATAAAAAATGGTAAAATTTTTTTGATGTATTAAGCTTTTTCACTGAATTTTCTGTAAACACTTTATCATGTTCACTAAAATGTACGTTTGTTTAAGTTTTAGTAGTATTTATGCTTAAGAAAACATCTCTGTTCGCTGCGTTTTTATTGTTCATTTAAAGAAACAACATAAATATCATCATATTCATCATTGCTCATTTATATTTCAGACTACACTGAACATTCTGCATCTTCATTGCGACGAAAGCTATTTGCTCAGAAATACAGTCCCTAAAAGTAAATACAGAAATACATGTAAAAACCTTTTAAACACACGAACCATTCCTCATGCTAAATATTTAAACAAGTCTTTATAAGGACAAAAACGACAGTTAACTGTGGCCAAAGTTCTTAATATAAAACTCAGTCCATGTCTCTCCCGAGCCAGTGAGCAGCTTAATAAACACACCGCTCCGTAATGACCCGACATGCTCAATGGCCGTTGTAGCAATGTGTTGACAATGGTTGTTTTGAGCAGTTCATTAACCCAGAATTGGCACACGTGGGTGAACTATGTCTCCAGGCCCGTTAAACTGCGGCGGCTGCCCACAAACACTACAGCTCTGTGGAATCTTACACTCGCCGTAAAAAGCAAACAATACGTTTTAATTAAAACACGGCGGAAAAGACACGTGGAGTGGCAAAGTGGCGCACCAGAAGACACAAATAGAGTTATTTAATAGAGTCACGTTATTTCTTTTAAGACAGGGTCAAAGTGACAGCTGCGTCCGAACTAAACATTAGCCCGCTGATTAGAGACGACACTGAAATCTCTAGTTCAACAGTGAGCAGACGTGTATTGAACAACGCAATCTCAGTTAATCTGCGAATGCCAGTCTCAGCAAAAAACTCAATCAGTAAAGCTGCCCCGGTCACATGACCGTCTTGTGTTTTGTTTCAGGCCGGTGGGCTGCACTGGTGGGACGTCTGAAGACACAAACCGTCGGCTCCAAGAAAGCAGACTCCACGTGGGACGAGGGCTTTTCCTACTCCGAGACAATAGAAGGCCTTGTCACCGCACACACGTCATCTTTTGTTGGGTTTAAAACCGAATCAAGCACACACAACTACATCCCTCCGTCTCGTTTTCCCATATACAAGTAATCACCTTACTCAAATCTAACAAGATTATTGCCCGTTTTCCAACATCGACAATTCTAGTAATAAATAAGCATATTAGTATGATTCCTGAAAGGATCATGTGACGCTGAAGACTGGAGTAATGATGCTTTGTATCACAAGGATAAATTCCATTTTAAAATATATTCACGCAACAACAGTTATTTTAAACTGAAATAATATTTCACAATATTAGTTTTTTTTCCAGATTTTTTATCTAATAAATGCAGCTTTGATGAGCAGAAGAAACATCTTTAAAAACCATTAAATATCTTACTGAGCCCACATCTTTGAACGGTATTGTACGCGTTTTAGAAAAGAAGTCAAGGCGAGGTAATTTTGTGTCTCAATAAAACGAAAACAAATGGAAGGAAAACAAAGCAACACTGGGGAAGAACCTCACTTCTTTATATGAGCTATGAAAGGGAAGTAGTGTATTTCCATGCTGGTTTAAATGAAATCACAAGGTTTTGAAACGAACAATGATGACACAAAAACCGGTAACAGACTTCTGATACAGTGTTAAACAGGATGAAGTGTGGCCACAGCTCAGGGTCAAACACCGAACGCTCGGTGTGTGCGGATTACATCACTGCCGTCACACGCATCATTTCTGGCAAAGATTTTGCTGATGTTGTCATAGAATTGTTCAAGTTTTGGCTGTTGTGTGTGTGTGTGTGTGTATTCAGCGCTGCATGCAAACCTCGCCGTGCCAGGACAGACGGCTAACAGCATTTGCCATTTTCTCACTAATTTGATTTGAGCCTCCGATAAGTGAAACACGACCTGAGCTTGTCCTTTGGGTGGAGACTCGTTCCATGTCTTTACTGGACGTAAAAGTATGAGAAAAAAAGCCAGGTCAACATGACCCCAACAGATAACCAGATAATGATGCTGATAAACCAATAAATCTATTTGGGAGCTCTAGGTTAAAGGTATTCCCGCAGAAAACTCATCCTTTACTCACTCTCAAGTTGCTCCAAACCTGTTCGAGTTCCTTCCAGTCGATGGAGGCTATTGACTATTGGAATTTTTCCCTATACTATTACAGTCAATGGTGACGGAAATTTCATTTTTGGACAAACGTTTCCTTCAAAATCAAATCAACCAAATTTTAATTACAATTTCAATTCTTTACTAATCGTAACATCAGAAAATTCAATTCAATTGAGATTC
>JAUMHI010000068.1:116167-135914 GCA_032359435.1 Enteromius unitaeniatus | reverse complement strand
CCCTCCTCCACCGATATCCTCCTCTCTTCATTCATGACAACACAACATAGAACCAGAGAAATACAGTGTTGCCATTATTTCACAAAGAGAGAGCTTTACAAATAGAGAAAAACTCACAAAAGTGAATCAGCGGTATAGTGTTTATAGAGTTCAATGGGGGAATCAAAGATTTCTAAATAAATTACCCAAGAAACAAATTTAAGAGGTAGGTTACCCAGAAATGAAAATGTTGGAGATTGAGTTTGTTTAGTGATTCAATTCAATGCATGCAAACATATACAGACAAAACAAAATCAATATTCCTCCTGATGATACACTGAGTTCTTATGAAGAGAAACAACATGTCTATGCAAGAACTTTATCTACAACATTATTAAATTAAATTGACTTTTGTTTATTGACTCATGCACTTTATGAATGACCAGTTTTGGCTAAAAATCTCTTTAACGTTCTGCTGAAGAAAATTGACCTACATCTCAGTTGGTAAATGCATGGCAGATTTCCATTTTTGGGTGAACAATGACATAGATCTTTATTATTCTGACTTGAGCTACTCACCACTGACAGAAACCATGAACGAACTGAATATAGTCCCTCTACTGTCTTCAGTCTGGCGTTCATAGAATCCAGAGTGTTCAGGCCCGGTGTTCTTGATGGTCAGAGATCCGGTCAGATGATCCAGCTTCAGTCTGTTTCTGAATCTCCCATCAGCTTTACCCTCATAGATAAAGATCTCTCCGGTCTCTCCGCTGATTTCAGCTATGACAGCCCTGAAGCACTGATCTCCAAACAGCCACTTCATATGCTTATCTTTGTTTAATTCAGTATCAGTATTTAGAGTGAGATCATCTCCCTCTATCACTGATATAGCCCTTTCTTCATTTGTGCCAACAACCCACAGAAAGAGTTAGAAGGTTAGAAGTGCATGTGAAAATCTACACACTGATTACTAAGATGACGTAATATTCTATACAATGCTTAACAAAGTTGAAATGCTGTATAAAAGCCACAATTATATGAAGGATGGGCTTTTTCTGATATATCGGTCTAATTTTGTGAAATAAGCACATGCAATTTAAATATGAACACAAAAGGAGACAGAGAAAAGCGTTACAGAGAGAAGCAGCTTTTATTTCTGCTCTGCCAGCTGTAAACCTAAAAGAAACTCCTTTCAAGGAGAATTATTTGTAGAAAAAAAGAAAATAATAAAAACTACATGTGATGAAGACCCGTGTTCATTATTACACTTAAAGACAGGAGATGCTTACCATTGACTGTAACCGTGAATATTTTGTATGAGGGCCATCTTCTCATGTAACAATGCTTGATGTGTAGTTTATAGACTCCATTGTGTCCAGTTTCAATGTTTCTGATGGTCAGGGATCCAGTCTCATCCAGCATCAGTCTGTCTGTGAATCTCCCATCACCACCAAATGTCTCTCTGGTACCTTCTTTGATTTCAGCGATACGAGCACCTAGACCTTCAAACGTCCACAGGATCTCATCTTCTGGCTGTATATCAGCGTCCGTGTGAAGCGTGATGTCTTCTCCCTCCTTCACTATCACATTGTTCTTTCTATCTCTGACTGCACACAAACCATCAATGACTTCAGAAGACAGTAAATGAGTGACCAGAACAACTGTGTTTGACACAAGATATCGCACGATATATTAATGCACATTTCACCAGTAAAGCCATTTCTTTGATTAGCGGTAAATCTCCATTACTTGTTTTCAAATGAAGCAGCAATCAATGCACAAAACCGTAGATCACTAGCCGCATTTCCATTATCCTTAAAAATGTGCAAATTAAAATTGCAAACTTAAAATACGTAAGGAGTTTGACTAGTTTCTGATTTAATGTAATAGTGTGACAAAAGACTACCTCCTCAGAAGATAATCAACACTTTCCTCTACATCATTACCTGTTTAGTACTGCCCACATTCACGCATTCATTGTGATAAATCTATCACAAACAGGTTTTTCTCCTGCTGTATTTCTCAAGTGTAATACTTACATAGTCTCATTTTTAGATCGAAGAGCTTGCGGAGATGGCAAAAAACAATAATTAAAATCACCAGCAGGAAAACAACAACTATTCCTGCTACGACACCTGGAGACACTGAACCTGAACCTGTAATCATAAAGACAGATGGTCAGTATGAACGTGTCTGATCTATAACAAACACTATTGTAAGTTTTGTACTCTGAAAGGTACAGTAAGACACCATTTTTCACTGAAGTGTTAAGTTAAAGGGAGGTTTCCTCATGATGAGTCTTTCCCGTCACAGATAAACTGATATACAGTCATCACTTCAATGCTGAGTTACTCACCACTAACAGTAATAATGAATCTCTTGTTTATCATCTGTTTGCTGCTGCTGATCTTCACTCTATAAAATCCAGAGTCTGTGATTTTCATATTGTTGATGGTCAGAGATCCAGTCTGATCATTCAGCTGCAGTCTGTCTCTGAATATCCCATCAGAGTTTTCTAGTAAAGATGAGCTCTTGGTCTCTATATCACTCTTAGCTATGAGTTTTCCTTCTCCTCCAAACCTCCACACTATCAGCTCATCTCCATGTAGTTCAGTAACATCAGTGTGAAGAGTAACAGACTCTCCCTCCTTCACCGACACGCTCTTCATTTCAGCTTCACCGGCATCAACAACTGATGGAGACTCTACAAGGAACAAGTTCAAAGACTGAAATGAAACAATAAAAACTGGCACGTTTTAGAGTTGATTATTTCATATGGTACTATATAAAGCGTATGCAGATTAACAAAACATTTTATTTTTTGTGTTACAAAACAATGTAATGACTGCAAAGACACAGTATAAATAATATTTTCCGGCTTTATGCTTAATCTCAGTTAAGCGTAAACAATTACATCTAATTATTAAAAGAAAATACATCCTTACCATAGACAGCAACAAAAAATTTAGCATTGGATGTCCCACTGCTGCGGTCGATCTGTAGTTTATAAAGTCCAGAGTGTTTGCTTCTGGTGTTCTTGATGGTCAGAGATCCAGTCTGATTCAGCTGCAGTCTGTCTCTGAATCTCTCATCAGTGGAATATGAGCTCTCATTTCCATCGGTTCTAGCAATGCTGGATCCTTCAGCTCCAAACCTCCACTGTATCAGATGAAACCCCTGTATTACAGTGAGATTAATGTTCAGAGTGACAGAATCTCCCTCCGTCACTGATAAAACTTCATCTTCAGAACCAAACACACCTGAAGAACAGAAAGTTTTAGAGATTAACTTCTATGGAGAACATGTACAGTATTCATTTAGCAGAAACAAAAGTGACAGCATGCACCTAAGAAACAATAACATAAGACAGGATGTATGGATATACACCAACTGTATCATGGGCACAGTTTTCACTAAAACATTTAAAAAGCATTGCATTTTTACATATAGATTTCTCATATGTCCCCATATTTAATACATCAGATGAAATAGTAAACTCATAAATAACAAATCCCATCTTAATTTGTTTTCTTGTATCATGCTAAAGTGAAACTTAGGTTTGATTGAGTGCTGAAATGACATCTACTCTTTTTTTTTTATCTATCTTCATTTTTACTTTATTGAGACTATATTATCCATATTACCTTCAGGTTTACACTCTTAAATAATCTCTATTTGTTTAACCTCATCGAAGCCCTCTTTAAAAATAAATAAATAAATAAATATATACAACCAATACATTTTCAGACCTTTCCGACGCCAAACTGAAAGAAATCGCCAACTTACCCCACGTTATGAACAAAAACAGAAATATCCTGATAGCCATATTGTTGCAGATTTCCATGGATATTATTAATACTCGTATTTAATACCACACCCTCCCGACTAACAGCGATAACTATATCATCTGCTGAAAAGACTAAATAATTACAATGATGATTAATATGCCAGGAGGACCGTTTACGTTTCCAAAATCTGAAATAGCAAAGCGCAAATAACTTTAGTGGCGGAGACTTTATGTGCGTCCCTTCGACAGTCGACTTCTAAGTGGACTTCACATGCTATTAAGTTATAAGAGACATATCCCACATCGTCCAGGGCTCCACGAAGGGCAGGGAAAGAAGGAACTTGCATCACTCCGGACGGAGGTGGAGAGGGAAGTAACGTTACACCCACCAAAATAAAACTATGAGTAAAATAAGGAGGCTGACGCAGACTGAGTTTATTTAGATGTGATTGTACGAGACCGTTAACATGTACATAATATCATATCAGCTCGGTTAATAAAATGTAATGCACATCTAATATAACTAATAAATACATTTACAAATATATACACAAGTAAATGACATGATTTTACGTTATTAACAAAGCTCGCGTCGCGTGAGATAATGCTCATGGAGTGGAGGAAAGTGAAACCGTTTTCTTCTTTACAGGATCGCAAACAGAAAACGCCTTTATTGCCATCTGCTGTTTGCACGAAGAAGACAGGAATCACAGGAAATAAATGATTGTCAGTGTGTTAAAAAAAGTGTTTTGAGTACTTCTTGGACAGGACATTAGGCCTGCAATACAAATATGCAATAGGAAAGAAAAAGAAATAAAAAACATGGTAAAATAAAACATAGGTAAATAAAATCACTGTGTTCTACCAACTTGGTGTCGAAATTCTTAAATATGAATATTTACAAAATTATTATCTTATTCATTTATTGTTCCAGCGTTTGTTTTGTCAAGACTGGACTATTGCAATGCTCTCTTCAAGCATGTATAATTTCATATCAAGCAAGATAGTCTTTATCGAGCCAAAACGAGCATTTCATCAGTTTGCATTGGCTACCAACAGCTGCTTGCATCAGATTCAAGGCACTGGTGTTTGCCTTTTTATCTACATAAAAACATGAGCTCTCTGTTTCTATTCTACCTGCTTTTTTATTATTTTGGTTTATTATTAACATAACTGTGTTAGACTAGCCCAGACCTGTCGCATCACTTACAGATTGTTGCTCTTTTGTTGGCTTTTTGCCCTCAAATCACTTTAGATAAAAGCATCCGGTAAATGATTAAATGTGAATATAATGCAAGCGTATTAATTAAGTAACAAGTGAACGATGACGTTAATGCCACCTTCTGCTATTTGCCTGATTGTTTTGAATTTGGTAAAGGTCCAGCACACTTCTGAATGGTTGGTGCTAGTTCTCATAAAGCTTTTTAAAATATTAGGTGGCGCTTTATGTCTTATTGGTAAGTAAATGATTGATACCCCGGCTGATTGGTACAACTTTAATTAGAACATTTCAGTGTTTGAGTTTTGTTTCTGTTTTGATACAATCTACTCTAAAGATTTGTTGTATGAATATTAGTATGCAGCTGATGCAAGCTGCCCACTACCACACAAAATCAAACAAATTGTGAAAGGGTTTCTTCAGTCCCAGACTCAGTTCATTCACATCCACCCCGACTGGAACAACAAAAGTTTGTTTTCTGGGTATGTAAAGATTACATACACAACAATTTTAAACAAAATACATCACTATATTGACTTTAACGCAGTAAACTTGTGTATATCAATAGGTTTTCTTTTGCAATAATGACCAGCTGAGCAGCCCCCCCCCATAGCATCAAAAATGCAGACAGTGATGTCTGTTCTTTGTTTTTCAGAAATGATATGATGCCACACTGAACTGAACCGGCTGGGGCCTCACATCAAGTCAGTTTGACTTTAAATACTACAAATCAGCCTGGTTGTTGCCTAATATCGTTGGTATTTCACAATTTCTGATTTCTCTTGTTTGATGAATTGCTATTGCCTTATATGATGATATGTCATCAAGGTTCGATCCCAGAGAATGTCTGTGATCATAAAATGTATTATGCACTATAAATCATGATTTAGCACTATTTCTGTAAGGGGCAGGTTTAGGAGTGGGTTAATTGTGGTAATTCGTACAAATTTCACCAAGTAAAATATGTACAAATTACCGTAAGATCCCTATAGGGTTTTTATTTTTTGTTGCAGGACAGGCTCCCTCAAACAGATGATGAATGTTTCCTGTGAGAAGTTACTCTGTACTTTAGTAATGTCTCAGTGTCTCAAATGGCTCCTGTTATCTTGTTTTAGGGTGACTCTGGTGGTCCTCTGAACTGTATGGTCAGCGGTCAGTATGTCGTTCATACCTACAAGAAGCCAACAGTCTTCACTCGTGTGTCTGCTTAAATCGGCTGGATTAATGATGTAAGTGCATTTCATTAGCTGTATTGTCTTTATAATAAAGTAATGATGAATTATTTTATATATATTTTAGGAACATCTCGTCTTATTTTGTTCATTTCAGACCATTGGATGAACAGAAAAAAACCCCTCCATTTAAAAAATCCTCCATTTGCCCACCTTTGACATCTGCTATGGGCAAAAATATGTGAAATTAACTTGGCATTGATTTTTAAATCTTTAATCTAGTTTGATTCCAAACAAAAATTTAAATCAGTGGAGCACTTAATTATTAAAAGGGAACTAAATTGTTATAAATCTGTCCTATTAACATTGTGACGGCACAGGCAACAAAGATTGAACAAAAGTCATTTTCAATCCAAGCAACACTTTGTTGTTCACCAAGGTGAATTAACGTGAGTAACTTGAACACTAAGTGGGTGTCATCTGCATAACAGTGGAACAAAATGTCCTATTCATGAAAAAGAAGGTAAATGATGAAGAGAAGGGGCCCCAGGACAGAGCCCTGAGGTACACCAGGAGAACTAAAGGATTGTAACAGGACGAACTCAGAAAGATAAGATTTAAACTAATCCAAAGTGGTGTCAGTGATGCTAATAGAGATTAGTTTATTGAGAAGAATGGCATGAGAAATGATGTCAAAGGCTGCACTCAGATCAAGGAGGTTGAGAATAGTGACTAATTTATGTAATGTGGAAGGGGCAGAAACCAGATTGGAATTGTTTGTATTGGTTATTAAAAGTTAAATGAAAGTGAAGAAGAGAAGCAACTTTTTCAAGGATTTTGGAAGGGAAGGGCAGATATCGGACAGAAATTATTGAAATTTTTAGGATCATCACCAGATTTTTACTCAGCTCCTCCCAGAGCTCACACTGCTAATGCTAACGACAGTAGTCTGCTTTTGTTGTCATGAAGGGAAGGACATGGCATGAACTACTTCAGGAGTTATTAAATAATATCTGTATTTATTCATCAAAGGTCTCCCGAAATGAAGAGTAAGAACTGCTTCTCTGAATTTATTTGGAAAAGACATGAAGAACAATGGAAGTGTACACCAAAACATGAAAACTGTAGCATACTTTACATTGTGTGTAGTTTGAGTGCTCATATCCGCAGAAGTTCTGATCATTTAGCTGGCGGCTGGCCTAGAACATGGACGGGTATCTTTTATGCAAATGTGCAAATATGCACATAGTGATCCAGACTGTTACGTCACATTGAGTGTTATGGTCTGATTCGCCTGTTTTTCAGTGGCCTTTTTTATTCACCATAACACAAGAAGGAGGAAACATTGGTGTTTGAGAAGGGTATTTTATTTGCATGTACAGAACTCTTATTATTCAACAATGCCAAGGTAAAGAAAGATTTCCATTCAAAAGCACCTTTAAGTGTTCCTCTTATAATCACTGTAGTGATTGGTTACGTATAATACTATAAAATATGAGTCACCAGTCTCAGCCTGGAAGGGTGGTGTCCTGCAGAGTTTAGCTCCAACTTGCCTCAACTCACCTGCCTGAAAGTTTCAAGTATTAAAGATTTGATCAGTCGTTTCAGGTGTGTTTAAATTAAACTCTGCAGTACACCCATCCTCCACAAGCAAGTTTGCTGACCCTTAATGATAATGTTACCAAGAGTAGAAAATATTCATCTTCTATAAACAAATTTTGCATGTTACTGTTGTTAATAAAGTACATTTTGAATTCACTGTCAAATGTGCATTACTAAGAAATAAACATTATTTGTATGGCTCACTACCAGCACAGCAACATATTCCACCAACCAAAATATGAAGTAAAACCTATAAGCAGCACCACAACAAAAGCGGCAGCACATATTCCTCCTATACCACCTAAAGACAGATCTAAACCTGGAACAGAGAAAGACGGACGGTCATTAGTGTGAGTGAATATATAACCCTGAACATTTTGACAAACTGCACTTGGCTAAAACATAGTAAATGTGAATCAGATACTGGTTTTGCTACAGCATGTGTTTGATAGGAACATAGGACTTATTTCAATAATAGCATATTAGCTTTACACAACAGGAAACAGATTTAATAGTGAGTTACTCACGTGTAGGCCTAAGGTCATTATTCAGACTGTCTTCGAGTTCTCCATCAGGACCGCCATATGCAGAAAAACTTCCTTCAGAGATGTTAGCTATGTTTTTAAACATTCTTTCTTTATCAGTGTTGATGCGTAGCGTAACAGAATCTCCCTCTGTCACTAATAATGGCTTTACTTCAGCTGTATCAAAAAAAACAAAAAAACACTGAGGAACAGCTACTCAGGCATTATTCAGAAGCATACAGAAGGATTTTACTACTGTCTTTAACTTCACCTATTAAATCAAGTCTTGTGTATAAAGTATCTGGGAAAAAGGCACCTAACAGGACATTTGCAATGCAATATTATTTTTGGAATATTATTGTAATTTTATCTGCCATCTCTTGAGTACTGAACACTTCTCAGTTTCTCTTTCTGTTCCTGCCTGTTACAAGCCATGATTTTTGGGCGTGTGCCAGCTTACCCCATCTTTACTGAGGAGTTCTGATTGATTTTTTCTCACTTTACTGATTATCCTCATCCTCTTGACTACAAACTTGGATCATGGACATTTTATGTTAACACTCAGTGCTCATTTAGTGCAAATGTTCCTTTTTCTATCTAAACTACTCTCACATTGCTGCTGATTTTAATAAATGTTTTATAACTCACCGACAGTGACACTGAATGACTTGTTTATGGTGTGTTTGCCGCTGATCTCAACCACATAATGCCCAGAGTGATTGCTTTCAGCCTTAACAATGGTGAGAGATCCAGTCTGATTGTCCAGCTGTAGTCTGTCTCTGAATATCCCATCAGGACCATCATATGTGTAGAAGATTCCAGCCGTTCTGTTGATTTCAGCTATAGGAGATTCCTGCTGTCCAAACCTCCACCGTATCACGTCATATCGCTCTTTATCAGGAACATCAGTGTATAGAGTGACTGAGTCTCCCTTCAGCACTGACACTGAATTCACTTTAGCACTTCCTACACCTGAAGAACACAAAGAGCCTTGTAAAGATCATGCCACGCTCTGCATTTTTTATGCACACAATCCTTCAACAACTTTTTGTTCCAGTTATTGGATCAAAACAAACGTGCATGCTTACCTTTCTAGTTTGAGAATATTTTGGATTTGTTGGTAATTAAAAATAGGGGATTACATACTAAGGAAGCTTCAGGTTTGAAAACGAATAGATTCTTTGTAAATCTGCTTTTTCAATATCTTAAGTTTTATTAAATGTTATATTAATTCTGCTGAGTGTCAATGACCTGTGGACCAGTTCATGTCTATTCCAGCCCAACCACAAAAAATGCAAATGGACTCACAGCTGTTTTGAGAGAAACGATTGATTCACTGTTGGGAGAATTGTGATTGGGTGTAAAAGGGATATCTTTACCAGGGAAGCTGGGTCACAGCTCATTGCTTTGCCAAATTTCACGTCAGAAATGCATTTCTCAATGCAGAAATTGCAAAGAATTTAGGTCTTTTGCCATCTACCTTGCATATTGTCACAGGATTAATTTGCGGAATATGAATTCTGTTCTCGCTCTATGCTTAATACAGTATTTATAATTTTAGAAATATAGCTATATTTTGTGTATTGCATTAAATGCTGCATTCAAAGATTTGATTTATTAGGAATTACCATTAGGAAACGTTCTGTATAAGTTACTTTTAGGTTAAATATGAATAAAATAGAATAAAAACAAATAAATAAAAAACTTACCGATTGCGAATAAGGGGAACAGAAAGAGTATAAGTGCTCTCTTCATATTGATGTAGTGAGTATAGATGATCCTCGTTCTCTGAGTGTTCATCAGCGATCTGAGCTGTGTGAGATGCATGACACGAGTCGTGCCATAATATAGGATTTCTGCTTCAGGGAGAGGCTCAGAAAATCGGATCGTTGATGATTACTCAATTACTTTTCCCCTGAGCCTCGCCCTGAAGCTGAAATATATGACATGAGACTAACCTAGATATTAATATTGGGTCAATTTCATTCTAAACTTGGTGATTATGGACACCTGTGGATTATGGAGATGGTCACCCAACTTAATATATGATAGGTATTCTTACCTGTGTCTCAAAATGTGTTCAATAATTTTGCAAATCTGTAACATTTAAAAAAAACTTTGCGCTGTTGCACGCGATCGTGTCAAAGATCAGATAAATAATGCGTTTTCTTAGTTTTTTTTAATTTCCCCAAACATTTAAACCAGGCAGGGTTAATAATATTTAATATTTGAATAAAAATAGCAAAAAATAAATAAATTCACTGAAGTACCCAGAATTGTTTATTTATTTATTTATTTAATAAATGGTATTACATGAAAACACATATGGAATTTAAGTGTGAACTAGAAAGTAATTCTTTAGAAGTTTTTTTTTAACAATTGACAATTTGTTTTGACAATTGAGCCAAAGTTGCCTAAGAAACTTGTGTCAAAGAAATAGACATCTTTATGTGAAAAAAGAAGCCATAAGATTGTGTTACTTTTGTTATGCTTCCCACAACGTGTGAATAATCATAACCTGAATTATAAGAAATCAATCCAACGCTATAAAGCTTTTCAAAGAACATTTAATATCAAAGCATTTTTACTGTTTTTGTGTCTTTAACCAGGTGTGGTACACAGCTATTGCTTAAGAAGGAAGTTAGTATTTTTCTGCAAAACGATTATACAGGAAAACTAGAAAGTTTCTGGTTAAAGGAAGTCAGCCCAATAATTATCATGTACATAGAAGACAGCAATAATTATCTTACACAAAGAATAATCCCATAATTATCTTATACAAATAATTATCCTATATATCCACCTTATTTTTCCTGTAAGAGTGGGCGCAGCCAATTATAAATTGGGTCTGGCTTCCGGTCGGCACACAGCTATTCATATTCCCAAAATTTGAATATTTGAGTTCATTAATGCTCATGTAAACATTTCATGTTTTTCCATTGATATAATGTGATCTTTTAATCATTAGTGACTGATATAGCCTAACCAACCAAATAGTTTTAACTTCGTATGAACAAACTCACTTGTACGATTTTGTACGGTCTGTCTAAACTTCAGTGACGGATATGTTTTTGCTAAGTCGTACGCATTGTACAAGTTGCCAATTCGTATGTATCAGCCCTTCCTCCCGATATTGGTTTAAAAACTTAATTTCATTGTACATTGATGGACTCCCCGCTGACAGTCACATTGAATGACTGAGTACCTTCATAAAGTCCAGAGTCTGATGCTGGCTGAACTTCTACAAACACAGAATAAAGTACAAACTCATTTAATTCCAATTAAAGGTCTGACTCTATTTTAGAATTATCCAGATTTGAAAATCCCCCATTTTACAATTCAGCATCAGGGACTTTTGTGGCATTTTTAAAGCATCATTGGATGGATTAGAGCTGTCTGATTCAGATACAAAGTATTTCTGTGACATTTACTATTACTTACAAAGTTTCTTTCAAAACGCAATTAACTATGTCTGTGTTTTATACTATATTACTGTTTCAAAACAAATCCTCGACTGATATACTTGATCACAATAAAATACTGAACATGTTTACAGCTCATGTTAATGACATAAGATGTGTTTCCTGTCATAACAGTGCTTTATAAACACTGAGAATCTTAGTAAGATCATCAAGTCTTCAGAAGATCTCTCTGAATTCAGATCACAGTTCAGATTTCACACTCATATCTTATCAGGGGACAGACAGTATTTGAAAATACCACATAATGCTTTTTGATTTTATTTACATAGAGATTTTTTTCTTTTACATTTACAAAATATCGAAGCATGAACATTAAAAGCACAAATTCATGAAATGTAACGAAACAAACAAAAATAAAAACCTTGCATACATTAATTAATCTTAATTTAAATGAATGTATGAGTGGCCTGGCAGAATTTTGCCAGTCTAACAACAATCAAGTCATTTTAGTGTAACATCCTGCATTACTGTAAATCAGTCAAACTGGCTCAATATCATCAGTGTGATATCAGCAAACAGTTTTTCTATTTAAGTCAAAACAAACTCAGTTACATAATATAAAAGTTCAAATTAATCTCCTTCAAACACTCTTCATGTGTTTGCTGTTGAAGTGACCATAAACAACCGCTGATCCTGCAGATTTGAGCAATTGATTCACTAAAGCATTGATTGACGGCTGGCCTTTGCCGCTCTTCTGGAACCCTTCTGTGGCCTTTTAAACATGTTAGAGACAGCTAGAGATAAAATCTAGAGAAAAAAGAGAGAAACAAACTCATCATACAACACTGATGCAACGTTGTAATAATAGTTTAATTAATGAATTAATGAAGTCACAGTAACAAACATGAAATGCTGTGGGTCATGAACACAGAGGAAGAGGAAGCTCCTGCTGTAGATAAACTAGTTGTTTGAAGAATTAAGCTTTTGGTTAATTGCTAAATGTATATTTTACCAATACATTAACAACTGTGCTGTATAGAGCTAAAAACAGAACATCAGTCAGAAAAATCATTACGTCACAGAGAGATGAAGACAAGGTCAGCTCTGTCTTTATATTTGTATTAATGATGTGTGAATAAACCACATGAATCAAAATCACACAACTTACAGCATTGAAGTCTGAGAAGAGGGACCGTGCACTTTCTGAAAGAAAACAGATTTTAATTTATTGTAAATCTTTCATTTTCACAGACACTCAAGAACTTATAGTTGTGTAGGGTATATTACAGAATATATAGTTCTGCTTGTTGATCAGTTTGTTATTACGTGTCTCAAATTAAACTCAGATTTGATGTCACAACCTTTGAAAACAGTCATTATTTCATACTCAAAACCATTGACTTTAAGCTGTTCTCTTAAACAGACGCACACCTGTGTGCTATTTTACTATCAGAAGCTCCAGAAAGCCAGGATTATCATTTCTTAAAAGATGAAGAAGGTGTTTTTTACAGTAATATTAGTCTGTACTCATGCTGCAATGTATTCTAGTCACATGATCAAATTACAAATCAATCTTTGTGCTGTTCTTGCTCAATGTACACCATGTTCAGATCCAGCAGATAATTCATGCTGCATTCATAATTATACAGTAATTGTACTACTTATACTTTTTTAATAATATTTATTATTGGTTTAACATCTAAGATTCTGAGATTTTTAGGTCAGCTATGAGTAAATTATGAATTTGATGTTCAGAATATCACACACAGCTTGTTCTTCAGTTTTTTCAGCTCACAGGAGATCTGTATCTGCACTTCATCTTAATGGTAATCAGACTTTTATGTGTTTTTCCGTATTATGTGAACTATGTGTGAGACTTACTCCTTCGTTTTTTTAGTTCTTCGATCCTGTGGCGTTGGTGAGTCCAAACAGCAAGTACAACTACAGCTGCTACCAGCAGAATAAAAACACCACCACCAACAATCCCTGCTACAGCAGCTGGAGACAGAACTGAATCAACAGATATTAGTGTGAGTGTGTGTCTGATCTATAACACATGTCAATATCAGCACTATATAACCTGAGTCAAGATCTGTAATAACAGTGAGAGACAGTCACAGTCTTTTTTTGTGGGTGGGTGTGTGTTTCTACCAAATTCCTAAATGTTTTGAGGATGTGATTGTTCCAGGTCACCATTGCAAACCACACAGAAAACAGTCAGGATTCTGAAGCTGAAAATCTGAAATCTTGGCCGAAGCTAAAGCTGAACAAAATGAAACACTGGACTGAAGGCTAAATACTGCACGTTTTATTTGTTGTTTGCATTTTCCCCATACATTTAGCCACTTTAGCAAAAAAAAAAGCTAAACAATAATTTACAAATATTTTCTTAACACTAAACATTTTTATATAATTATAACTATACCAGCAAAGCACAATTTAACTTATTAAACAATTTAACTTATTACTTTTAACTTAACTTAAAAGTATTAAGTTAGAAAAAAAATAAGGGATGCATTTGTTACTGTACAAACAGATTCAAGCTTGCAGAGAGCAAGAGCAGAAGATATTTGAAAAAGTGATTGGTAACGAAATGCTTAGTGCAAGTCTTCTTTTTATAACACTGTATATTAGTGAGTTGAATGAGTCAATGAGTATTGCAAACTCAGAGACTTTAGCATAGAAATGTTACAAATGTCCCAACTGTTATAACGTTTATCTCCAGAAAATTTAGCAAGCTTGGATAGATTGATACAGGTCATTTGTTTACCTAAGTATTATTTTAGATTCATAGGTTTTGGGTAGATTATGCCCACATTTTAATTTCTCGCAGACTTTTAGGGCGATGAGTCAAACAGAACCTGAGACTTTCTGATCAGCCTTCGTTAACCTCAACTTCATTGAGCTCAAACTTCATTAAGCTTTGACAGATTCCAGCACCCACACACCCAAAGCAGTTTAATAAATAGTTTAATACCGTAAATAGATGGATATCATGCAGTACTTTTCACCCCAACAAAATAAAATAGTTCGATACAAATGTTAGGTTTAACTAGAGTAACTTTAGAATAACTTTATTGTGATATTGTACTCACAAACAGTAACAGTGTTTCTTCTGTTGATGGTGCGTCTCCTGTTTCTGAGCTCTAGTTTATAAACTCCAGAGTCTGTGTTTCTGGTGTTCATGATGATCAGAGATCCAGTCTGATGATCCAGCTTCAGTCTGTCTCTGAATCTCTCATCAGGACCATCATATGTGTTGAATTGTTGGTCTGCTTTATGAATTTCAGCTATGACAGTGTCTTCAAACACCCACTCTATCAGATCCTCTCTCTGTATTTCAGTAAAAGTCTGTAGAGTAACAGATCTGGTCCCCATCACTAACCCTAACCTCACTGCACCTGTCACAACAACAAACACATGAAGATCAGTGAGGAACAGCTACTCAGACATTACATTCATAAAGAACGATTTTTAACTCTTCTCAAAACTCACAAATCTCAATGAGTCTGTTCAACTCTGTTATTTTAAAATATAAATTTACAGCATCACTGTTCTGATCACAAAGGGTACATTTCTAACACAACATGTCCTTCAAAGGATTGAGAAAAACATGAAAGGTAAGTTGTTTATTAGATCAACTGATCCAATTCATTCTTCACACGGCGTTGATCTAATTAAACTCATTGTTACATTGACAGACTTACGGCTGACGGTCACATTGAATGTCTTGTGTATGGTGTATTTGCTGCCAGCACTGTTGATATCAGCTTCATATAGTCCAGAGTGTCTGGTTCCAATGTTGGTGATGGTCAGAGATCCAGTAAAACAGTTCAGCTGTAGTCTGTCTCTGAATCTCCCATCAGGACCATCAGATGTGCTGAAGACTCCAGTCTGTCTATTGAGTTCAGCTACAGGAGGGTTTTGATGCTCAAACCTCCACCGTATCTCATCAGATCTCTGCATTTCAGTAATATCACTGCTGAGAGTCACTGAATCTTCCTCCAGCACTGATACTGAATTCATTTCACCTGCAGACGCAGCTGGAGAACAAACACAAACAGATTATCAGTCGGTCTTCTCTGCTACTTTCTATAGTATACATTTAATGTATAATGAATACTGTAGTGTACTCTTTCTTGGCTGTATTTAATGATTTTTAACTAGACAGTGAGACACATACAATTGACCCCCTGATTTCTAAACGGTAAAATATTTAATTGTGCCAGCAGTTTTAAGTTTTGTTGTTCGCATATAACTCATGCATTTATTTAATGCTTTGCTCTTTTAGTTATTATTATTATTAATATGGTTGAAAGCTAAAGTGGTTGTCACTTTAGTTTACTCACTGATCTAGTAGAGAGTTAGACTGGAGACAGATTGGAGTTATATAAGTTTGGCATTACCTGTCAAATATTTTTTCACTGTTTGTAATTAGATTTCCTTTTCTTTTTTGGCTGTTATTTCTATTTTCAAAAAAAACAATAACAATAATAGTGTATTAGATCACTGTCTCTGTACTTTTGACTGAATTGCTCAGCAACTTCATTAAATGCTATTTCATGAATATTTAATAGAAATAATAGTTGTCTTTATTAATAAGATTTGGTAATGAGAAATGGCCTGTGTACATTATTCCACCAGATGGCAGCAAGAGACTATTTTTATGAGTTGTTTTGTTGTAATTTTGTTTGAATTTATTTTTACTTTCAACAGCAGCTTGTAAAATACAGGAATGCTATCATTAGAAATACTTTTTAAGACACTCTGTGATTTCTTATTTATTCATACACTGTGTAACAACACCAAAAATATAGTCACTATGTTATATGTTTATTACACTTGGATGGCACATATATGTAAATAAATAAAAATCAACTTCTCAAAAAGTGTCTAAAAAAAACAACAAAAACCAAAATATTCATCATGATTCATTTTAAACTGAAATTCTGTGTATAAAAAACACTTTGTCAGTACAATTTTGCATCTGTAAAAACAAAAAAAGAAAGAAATATAAATGGAGAATTCAAATTGATATGTAATGTTCAGAGAGTGATAAATAAAGTGCTAAAAATAAAAAGCGAGACACTCACCTGTGATGTGGAATGTCTTTGATGGGGATCCTCTGGGGCTGTCGATATTTAGTTTCCACTGTCCAGAGTCTGTGTTTCTTATGTTTCTTATCTTCAGGTGTCCAGTCTGATTGTCCAGCTGCAGTCTGTCTTTGAATATCTCATCAGTATTAACCCACGTTGAGATATTTTTAGAGTCAAAAGTGACTGTAGCAATGAGGGATCCATTTAACCTCCATTCTATCTCATCATCTTCCTGTATTTTAGTAACATCAGTGTATAGAGTGACAGAATCTCCCTCCAGCACTGATACGAACTGTATTACATCTGGATCAACAAACACTCCTGAAGAACACAGAGAAACAGTGAGTGATGTTACTTTCAACATGAATCTATCTATCTATCTATCTATCCATCCTAACTCTGGAATCTAAATCGACTGATGATGTTTTCGCTTATTATAGGGATCTTGTAAATGATGAACAGTAAAAAAGTTATGGACTGCAGCTTTAAGTGTAATTTATGAGTAGTTTTCACCCTGGATGACACACCGTGCCACACTGCATCACTGTAGATAATGGATATATTGTCTTTTGTAGCATTGCGTCATGCTGCTTGTGTTCAGGACACACATGGTGTTACTGTTCAGCACAATTAGTTATAAGAACTAGATCGCTTGTCTCTTCACAATATCATAAAGTCTCAATTCTATGGAAGGATATTCCAGACTATATTCCAAAGGAATTGCAAGTAGCGTGCTATTTTAAAAAGCTGTTTCCAAATGTGTGCACATAAATTGTGACATAATCAAAACACAATTTCCACATTTTGCGTGTTGAGCCTGTTATATTTGATTAGCAACACGTTTATCCTTTTATCCTCTCTGTGTCACTGTTTTGCAATTCCTTTATCATTAGAATTGTTTGCCCTACACTCAATCAGTGTCAGAGATATTATTTTCACATTTTATTTTCACAAAAGTTACTTGAAATATGACCGTATATACTTTACTTGCATTCAACATGTTTTTTATGCATTTAAAATGATTGTTATTTTTTACTTAACTTCATGCAGACACCAAAATGATAACATATGTTTATTTATTTATAGTGTAGCTACATCACTCCAGTCATAAATATAACTAAAATCTCATAACTGAAATATCATGTAGTCATTGATATCGTACAATATAACTGATATTATAGAATATAAATGATAGCTCAACCAGCAACTAGAGTGTTAAAGCCATGTTAAATAATAATAATAATAATAATAAAAATCTTACCCATCGCCAATAAGAAAATAATGACTGCAAGTGCGCTCTTCATATTGATGTGAATTGTTCTACAGAAGATCTGAGCAGTTATTAAAGTCCTTGGTTGTCTGCTCGAGTTTTGATCTACAGTACACCCACTGATCTTCAGCCTCCACACAGTCTGGGACCAGTGGCGAACTTAGTGGACAGCAGGGGCGGGTCAGACCCTATTTCTCGCCTCAGCCCTCCTAAAACTGTTGTTGGGCTTGCAGGAAACAACAGGAAAGTTGTTTAATTCTCGCTAGTTTATCGATAAAAGGCACCGGTGAGCGCGGAAAGCATGGTCGCATCCTTGTCTCATGAAAATGGCACGATTTTCTCTTTCTATTTGGTGTGCTATTCATATATAGCAAAATATATATGAAACAGAACAAAAACAATGATTTTGCTACATATTTTACCTAATTTATTTTGCGTTTCAGTCAAGCAATATCGGGTTTTCTCTTTGCGTCTCGTGTATGCACATCTCACTTTCTTGCAGGTGCGTTCGACTTTACACATAATGAATGTAGAATATATATTTTTTGAGGTGCACTTATATATTTTAATGTGTACTTGATTCATTTTAGAACTGTTTTATAATTATATCAAACCCCAAATGTATTCATTTTCCATGAACCTCTCTTCTAGCACAATGCACATGATGACACTCCTAGTGTCACGCCGTAGGCCGCTCTGATGATGTTTTCATGTGTCTGTGGTTTTGTTGACGTCTCGTGCCATGTGCTCGGTGCCTTAATGTTTACATTCTGTCCTCCATGTGCTTTCCCTCGTTTGTAACTCCGCCTCCCTAATCAGTCCCTCACTCACTGCCAGTCGTTTCTAATTATGTCCTGATTATGTTTGTATAAATACCGTGTCTTGTGAAATGCCCAGTTGTCAGTTGTTGAAGTCATGTTGTCCGCACAGACTGTGTTTTATTGTTCAGCAGTCTTTGTTTCGTTTAATAAACAGTCACCTTTTGAATTTAGTCTGCCTCTTGTGCTGTTCGTAACACCTAGGTCCCAAATCAGATGCAGTTCCTCCCCCAGAAATGTACAAAAACAATGGTTGAGCATTTTTTTTTCTTCTCAAAATAATTTTTAATTTCTGTGGAAATCATTATAATTTCAGCAGTTGGGTGAAAGCTGAACTGGGTACATTAAGAAAACCTTATTACTGCACCTCACTACTTCAAACAGTGCACATACTGGAATGAAAATACCACGCTGCTACTAAGTTTAATAGTTTGCTATATACATGCACAAGTTAATGCACACTCTTAAAACTGAACCAGCAGGTGATGCCAATGAGCTACAAATATCATATATACTGACGTATTTCATATTTATGCCAGCAGCTGTATCACTTATAATACAGTAACACTAATAATAAGAATGATAATAATCCAGTAGCCAAGCAAAGAAAGAAAACCAGTATAAAGTAACACTGTAATCTTAAAACAGCCTTACTATTTCTAGTTATATGCTATAAAAAATAAAAAAAATAAAAATTAATGAAAAAAAAGAACTGAACTTTAATCTATAAGGTAATTCAAAATATAACAGATAACTGAGCCAGTTGTGTGAATGTAAAAACGTTCTGGCAAAGGCTGGACACAGAATACATTCATCTGTGAGTATCCGATGATGATGATGATGATGATGATCTGTTAT
>JAUMHI010000068.1:92256-103826 GCA_032359435.1 Enteromius unitaeniatus | reverse complement strand
GTTTTTAATTTTATAGAAATGTATTTACAGACTTGAATACATTTTAACTTAAAACTGACATAACACATGATAATTAACTCCCTGGGGTCGACGTTCGCGCCACAGCAACCAGCTCACTTGTTTCTGATTAGTGTGAAAGACACTAAAAATACTCTGTCCATTTTGATCACACTGATAAGTGTTATACACCATCCAAAACTGTTAAGTGTCTATTTTTATTTGTCTACACTCTCAATAGCAACATAATTTTGTGCGTTTGTAAAAGAGAAAAACAAACAAGGTGAGGTTTCTGTTTTTGTCTGATACAAAATGAAACAAAAGTCAGCAAATACTTTACAGACGTGATCATTTTTTCTACAGAAAGCTAGTCTACTTTTGAATTATTTAAAATCATATTGATAGATATTCTGTATGAAATCACAAATGCACAGTTTTCCCGTTTGAGCTCATGTTCTGTAATGTGATCACCCACAAGCTGCCAACAGGTTACGGTGAAAGAAAATGTCCTTAAAAAAGTGATTTTGTGCTTCTCTGCGATGGAACCACGAGCCTCCACTCATTTGCATAGACCATGGATGTTCTGTAGGAAAGCAATGTCTTGAACTTGGTGCAAGTCACAGCTAGAAGCCAGTGCAGAGAGATGAGAAGAGGTGTGACATCAGCTTTTTTAGGGGGGGGTTATTAAATAAAAAAAGACATGCTGCTCCATTTTTAAGTTGCAAAAGTCTGATTGCACATTTTAAAAGTCCAGCCAAGAAATGACAAGGGCCTAGACAGGAAGTTGTGTTGCATGTTTTTTAGGAAGGGTCTTATCTTCCTGATGTGCAGCACAAAGATGTCTGTCAGGCAGTCTGAGATCTGTGCAGGCACCATTGGATGCTCTGGTTGAAATGAGATACCGAGCTGCATGTCATTAGCATAACAGTGGAAGGGAAAACCATTGTACCTGAATGATGTATGGTGTTACCCAGCATGCATTGCAGCATTTTGTCAATTGTCTCCATTGTTGAGATTAAAATGCTGATTCTTGATGTCGGTGTGTTTCTAAATAATGCTGGTGTTCAAAAACTTAATTCACTGTAATTGTTAAACTATGTACTATAAAAATTCTAAACTTTCACAAATATGTGCGTGTATACATGAAAAACACTCTACTCTACTCTACTCTACTCTACTCTACTCTACTCTACTCTACTCTACTCTACTCTACTCTGCTCTGTTTCTCAGCAGCACATGTCATGTCATGTTACAAATCAAGAGTCAGGAGCGCAAATAATGCAATCACTGATCTCTGTGATGGTAGCATTATTTTAACCAATAAAACACCAGCATCTGATCCTTTGTAATTCTCAGTAACAGCAGGTGTTCATCACTAATGCACAATCATCATTTAATTAGTCATTTAATTATTTCATTAACATCAAGTTTTTTAACCCTTTATAAGTCATCAGCAACGTAATCAGAGGAAGTACTAATTCCCAATACTGGACACAAGCAAGTCTCTAGACAAATCCCAAGTCCCAAATTAGTGATGAACACCTGCTGTTATTGAGAATTATAGATGATCAGATGCTGATGATTTATTGGTTAAAAATGATGACCATAATTGTGGTCAGTGTTTGCTTTAGTGAGGCTCTTTTGAGGTAAAGTTGGTAAACTTGAAAATCTGCTTCTAAGTGAGTACATTATTGTTTCACAACAAACATTTTTGCTTTGCTGAATCAACAGCTTGAAGAAGCAGGTTAACTCATGATATCTGCTTTTAATTCATGATGAAGGAACATCAGTAATTTGTTTCTCTCTTTGAATCAGAACATTAAAAACCATGTGTCAATATAAAAACAATATTAAAAAAAACTTTGTAAGGTGCATTCTTTTAGACATGGACACTTATCATATGATCCTCAACAGTGGTGACAATATTTTTTCATACTGCAGTGCATGATGGGAGTTTTTACAATGGTACTATGGTATTACCCAGATGAAGCATTTTGTTGGCTCATTATTTATTCATGTCGCAATGCATGGTGGGAGCTATTGATGAGTTTTAATTGGTGGCCCCAGAATGCACTGCAGCATTTGAAGGTCACCATTGTTGAGATTCCTATGCTGACTCTTGAGGTCTGTGTGTGGACCTCAAAAAATACACTTTTTTGTTGGTCAGTAGTGCCAAAGAAACCTATCACGATGCCAGGAATATCCAGGATGTTTAGCTGTAGTCACAAGAGTCCTGGACCTGTTCAGAGACTTAAAAAAATAAGCACAATCATCATCACATGATGAGTTTTGCTCTAGGTTTGTTAGACTGTTATAATTAAAGTACAACATATAATTTAACAAATTAAGGGTGAAGAGCCCAACTAAAGCACACACTGACACTGGAACGGTGACACATAAAGTGTGAGTTTCTCCTTAAAAAAACATGCTTTCTTCTCTAAATTTTTTAACTGCATATCTACGTCCAAGTGAGGTCGCAGTTGGACGTTGAGGTACCGTACCGGATTTGCACGTTGTATAGACGTACAGATATGGTCCTGGACCGACCGACACAAAATACACATGATCTGCACGTCTATCCGACGTTCAACGTTTAGTGGGTAGTGTAGATTTTTTAAGTGGGGTTACTTGAATATGGTGGGAAAATGCCTGTGAGAAGAGATGTGTTGATGATGTGTGCGAGTGAAGGCAGAAGTGCAGAAGAAATAGCTTGTAGGAGATGTGGGGTATTGGGCCTGGGGAGGATAAAAGCTTCACTTTCCGCATTCCGTTCCATCTCATGCACAGCTTTCAAAGAATACCCAAGATTAGTGTGGACAGACGAGCTCAACACATGTGCTGCAACACATACTTGACTTGCGCAGACTTGCATTCACCTCGCGAATGCACTGTTGTGTGCAGACCGTCCGCATAGTCTAAAACATTTGCCTGATGGACGTCTGGATGGAAGTCTATGAGACACTCGGGGCAACTGTTTAGCGTTACACTGTGATTGATTGTAATAATAAAAAAAAAAAAATCCACCCCCTTCCACAATTTGCCCATAGTAGGTGACATGTCCTCTTAAACTCCAAAATCCACTGCAGCATATCATATTTTGATGGCAGTGAACAGTGGCCCATTTGTGCTCCATTCTTTTCACTAGTCTGACGGTGCTCTGTGTGCTTTAAAAATAAAAGAAAATTGCTCATACAATGCACTGTCAACTGCTAACTACAAGCAATAAGCTGATTTGCATGACTGTGTAGCTGAACCACTTTTTTTCTTTTATAACTCATTCTTGAGCTCTTTGCCTGAAGCCCGTAAAAAATATGGTCATCCTTATAGTCTACAAATGCATGTTATCAAGTGTTAGTGGGGAAGCTAATATAGTTATTGTTATAGTTATCATAATAGTTACCGTCCTTGGTGTGAGCTGATGTTTATTGATAATAATTAGGATGATATAAACAGACAGATTCACTTACATTACTGGCTCTCTTCAGCATTATAGCTCCAGGTTCTCAGTTTCTTCTCATTTTCCAGGTTCAGTGACTCTGATAGTGCTGATCTCTGCTGCTGCTGGATCTCTGTTGATCGTAGCTGCAGTCAAGATCTACTGCATCTGCAAAAAACACAGAAAAACAGAGCATGAAGGCAAGTGTTATCTACTGATGTCTGATGCTGTGACAATAAGTAATGAATATGGATATACTTTAGTAATAAACAGGAAATAATGCTTTATTATAAAGAAAAAAACATTTGCTGTATTACTGCATCTGTTATTATAGTTCAAACAGTCCAGACTAGTACAGGAGAGATCACATACACTGATCCAGCGTTCTACAAGAGAAACACACAAAGAGAGGTGAGATCTTTTAGTTTATGTCTTATACAGCTATCATGAGAACCACAGGAAATGTTAAATAAAAGAAACTTTCAAACTTCTTATTTTCTATAAATCACATCATTTGATCGTATGATGAATTACAAAACAGATACATATTCTTTGGTAGCTGCAACACTGTTATCAGTTCATTTGTTGGTTTTTATTAAGCAAGTGTGTGAATTACTTACCCACCGCACATTTAGATTTATATAAGCGCACAAACACTTTATATTTAGCGAACCTTCCTGGTAAATTATGTTTGGCTGTGTGTAAATCAGTAACATTTTGGTGTAAATGGTCCTCCTGACATAAATGTACAGCACTGCCGCTACAACCTGAGGATCACATCAGTCCAAGATAACCAAATCAATAACGTGCTAGTTTAAGTACTTCCTGACTAGCCTAGTGAGATTCGGGCTGCACACAGGAAATTCTTTCCTACATCTGTAGCCTGTTTATTCATTTCTTTTACTTAATCTGACATTGCTTACTATGACGACTTTTCTCTTTGTATCTCTGTGTTTTCTTTCAGCGTGCTAAACAAGAGGATTACGCAGTGTATGCTAGTGTTCACAACAAACATTAATTCACCTGAATCCAAATAATGATGTTCTGATCACAGGCAGTAAGTTTATATGCACACTGTAAAGCTGATTATTGCGATTACAGACACAGTTTTAGCAGACTTCGTATAATTTAGACTTTTTTCTGAATAACTTTTAATGTTAACTTGTGTTTAAGCTACTAGTCCACCCAAAAACGCTTCTACGTGTAACAGACATTTATTTTGCGTGCAATTATGTTGTACAGAAAGCCGCCGCTGACTTCAAACAGACAATTCATTTGTTCCAGAAGCTCATTCTCTCAGTTCTCTCAATGCACTCATATCAAAAGATGTTTGAGCGTCAAATCCAAACATTTGATTTTGAGATCAGCAGTAAACTGGCCATATTGGTGTTTTCTGGCAGTATTAGAAACACAGAACACTCATGCAACAACAAATGTTTTGGTAGACAGCATGTGCATGAAAATGTGTCTATACTGTATGTTAATGTATGTTAAAGTGTGCATGTCTTGAGGTGTGAAGAGTGTGTTTCTGTGAATAGCATGCGCATTCACTATTGGCATTTCTCTTGCAAAACTGTTTTACTGCAAAATAAGGTACATAATATATGAATGCAGATGTTTGACAAAAAAGATTACTGGATTAATATGAAATAATATATAAAACATCATATACTATTATAATAAGGTCAGTGTTCAGCAGAATATGTCTCTGTCTATCGACGATTACTATCAGTTGTTAATTTGTATACTGATGCAGAGATCTTGCAGATAGGAAGTGTTACTTTCAGCAGCTTTCCAGCTCTAGAAGTGGTTTCTGAGAAGTTTCCACTATTCTTAATATCACACATATCTGTGTTTGTGAAGAACGGGTCATGTTCGGCTGTCAACATCAAGGTCAAATGTGGTCAGTCATTTTAATAAATGCATTGCGATAAAAATGGAAAGCATTACCTAAAGCAATTTGTATTATATATATATAAATAAATATATGGTATATTAGAATATCATGACCAATTTCTTTTCTTTTTTTGTAACTAATTTCAATAACTGAAACTTTAATATATTCTAGATTCATTAAATGTAAAGTAAAATATTTCAAAATTGATTTGATTTATTTTTGATTATTAGAGCTTACTGCTCATTAGAAGTCTAATTCCAGTATGTCAAAATATTAGAATATTTCCAAAAAGAAAAACAGAAAAGTATGTACATTTCGGAGCTCCTTCAGCACAAACTCCAGCATCAGTGAGGAGTGAATGGAAGCGATCAGTCTGTGTTTCTGCTGAGGAACTACTGACCTTCAGCTCATCTGTGTTGTTGGATCAACTGTTTCTCATCTTTCTCTTTAAAATATACCATAGATGCCGTAATGTGGTTCAGGTCAGGCATGTTGGCTGGCCAACCAAACACAGTAGTATCATGTTGAGCAGAGCACTTGGAAGTGGTTTTGTCACTGTGGACAGGTGCTGGAAATAGACATCAGCATCTCCATGTAGTCTTTTTTAAGCAGATGGAAGCAGAAAGTGCCCCAAGATCCCCTGAGAGACTTGATAAAACACAATCCAATACCAGCAGACGTCAAACTTCACACTGGGCTTCAAGCAGCTTGGGATCTGTGCCTCTACAGACTTCTAACCTTGATTTCCAAATGAAAATGGACTTTTATCTGAAAAGAGCCTTTGGACCACTTATAAAATTCATAAAACTCTGTAAATTTCATCCTAAAAGTGTGCGTACGCACAAAAGCTAGATTTTGCGTGTGTGTGATTTCTTTCAAATGTATAAAATGGTTTAAAATGGTTGATCTCATTCTTTTACACTGGCCACAGAGTATTTTAATCATGATATATGAACTCAAAATTAATATTTTGAGATACTTAATTTTGTTAATGCTTTTCTTTACATCTAAACAATCTAAAATACATTAAAGTTTTAGATGTCTAATGCTGTCATTAAATGGAAACATTTATTTTGAAATAATTAATCAGTGTTATCCATTTAATGGTTTTATTAGTAGTTTAAAGATGGATATCCACCACATGGTTCTTCTAAAGATGAATCGGAGACAATCTTTCACTTATTTTTCAGCTGTGTACTTTAACTCACATAATAATTATGGATGTTTCATTGTTTATCTTGAATTTTTTTTACAGTTTGTTACAATAACTGATGGTCTTTATTGAGGATGATACTGATTTACTAGAGATGGATAATATGATCAAATGTTTTTGGTAATTACTATATACACAACACAGCACAGCATGTGCATGAAAATGTGTCTATACTGGACGTTAATGTATGTTAAAGTGTGCATGTCTGGAGGTGTGAAGAGGGTCTAAAAAAATGTGTCAAAATAGCAGCAAACCAATGAATTTGTAAAAATTAACTGAAAGCTGACTTAAATACGTTGAAGAGGACGGACTCAAAAGAGTGATTCAATCACTGATCACTGGTTCTGATTCAAAAGAGGGATATTAAATAATGATTTAACAAAAGTCTCCTAAATTAATGAAGAATGTGTGATTTTAAAATGACTCTAACAGATGTCTCTTAATCAACTTTTAGATGGCTATTTCACTAATTAACTTGACAGACTGTAAAAAATGTGTAATTGAAATAAAATAAAATCTAATGTTGGTGATAAAAAGTGTATGAGTCTAGTTTACAACAGTTGGGCCTGTTTCATAAAACATGAACATAACTAATTTACATTATATGAAATACGCACACAAAAAAACATAAAAAAAGGTTCTGATACAAATTATGAAAGTGTATTCACAATATGTACATTTTTATGTATTTATAAAAGCAGTTAAATTCAAATTAAAAACACCTTTCAATCAGTTGAACTGCTCCCTCTCTCAAAAATAAATGAATAAACAATTAATATTAAATACACCTCCAACATTTGTGTCAAAGCAGCCTACTGAGGAAAATCTCACCTTTAAAGATCCTGATGGCGTCGGGACACAGACAAATGAGGGATGGAGAAGATCTGGGCTGTGGTTACTATGTGGTTGTTTTGGTCGACTCTCCTCTGTAAGTCTGTGGGATGTTTTTAACTACATCTGATAGGATTGTAAAGGAACAGCATGCAGACTATACTGTGCAATGTTTACTATCTGCGTTCCTCAAAAAGTCCAACAAAACGTCATGTAAAAACAAAAGTCCTCAAATGCACGTGTATGTGACGTCACGCAAACATGGCGACACGCAGCGAGATGCTCGCAGAGCGGATAAACATTCACTTTTAAACAAATAAAATCACATTACATCATTATAAAAGCTCGCAGCAAACGTTTGCGGAATAAAACGTGAAACGCGTTCATGAGCCTCTCGCGCAGAGCAGCGTTCAGCGTCTTTAGTTTCTGTTTCGGTTTTCGCAGCAGTTCCGTTATTATGACGACGCTGTGCTCTGATTGGTCATCACTGCTCGGTGGGCGTGACTAATGTGACAGTCCGGATCATAGCCACAAAAGAATATCATATATAAATTGTGACTAAGGATTTAATCTGTAATAAACACATCATTTTTTGATTTGGTTTTTGTACAATGACAGTAAAATAACAATAATGTACCATTAGGTTATTTTATTTATTCATTCATTTCCCAACATTATGACTGGGTCTTTTAATCTTGAACATTCAAACATATTTTAGGTACATTTTATGAAGCATGTAGTCTATCCTACAACACTAACTTTAGTTTGAGTTCTTTTTACATATTAAAACCGATAACATTTTTAAACATAATTTGATTATTGCACTTGTACATGTGTAATACATTTGAATCCAATCCAATATAATTGTTTTAAACATAATTTGATTATATTATTATATTTTATATTCCATGTGTTTAAGATTACATAAATTACATCCTGTTTGGGGTTTCCTTTAAATTGATATATTTATGCACATTTGATCAGAACAAAATATCTGATTTGTTCATTAAAGCTCACCACGTTTTTCCCAAAATAATTTAAAAAAGGGTTAAACTCAATATAGATCAGTGAAATATCTCATACTGAATTAACAAACAAACTAACAAAAGAATTTGTCACAATCTGCATTTTATTTTCTTAAAAATAATAATGTCAACTGAAGATATTGTGATGCAGATCAGGCATAAGAGGAGCACTGCCCAGCACCTTTATCCACTGATCCTACAGTTCCTCCTTCTTCTGTTTCAGCCTCAGCGGAGGTGGCGGGTAAGTTAGTAGCACTGTGTGTTTGCTCAGTTTACTGTAGAAATCCTGTGATTAATACTTCTAAATATAATTTCTAATTTAATTTCCATATAGGTCATTCTAGTCGACTGCTTCTGCTGGAAATTGTTCTCCAAGAAGTCTGGCAACAGAGGGACAACAGGATTGGGTCAATATAGGTGCAAAATTGTCTGACCAAAAGTAATTAAAGTGGTTAATGTTAGCCTTATATTTTATTATTTATTTTATTTGTAGTTAATTGTATTGCACTTTTTACATGTTACAAAAAAAATTAAATAAAGTGGTTGAAGTGTTTACAGTAGAAGCATTGTCTACTAGTTTACCTGACTACTCCTGTGGGTTTGCTTCTGTCACAATTAAAAGGTCATAGCAAGGGTAAAAACATTGGTATATGATGTAAGCAACACAGCTACAAACATATATGATTCATATTGGGTGAGTTAGATTTATAGTGTGCGAATAATAAAAGATTGACAATAATTAGTCATATTGGTGGCACAGAGGGGCCCCCAAATAAAATTCTGCTTAGGGCCCCCTGAAGGCTTGGGCCGGCCCTGCCTAGTCCCGATCCGATACTTCTATAATACATAAAGAAAGCATAAAGAAGAGCATTCATAATACTTCAAATTATGGACGACGTGTTTTATTCATTTCAAATACACATTGTGTAGATTACTATAAAGTTTTTTCTCCCAGCTAATGGCCACTTACTTTCATGTATTTCAGGTGCATTTGCGCGATGTTAATCCGACAGATAATCAAATGTAGTCTGTTTACATAATATAAGCAATATAAACATAATATATACAAATCAAAATTCACATAGGCTACTCTTGGGGGCCCTCTGGTGGCCACACATACATCTAGGAGACGTCTATTTGATGTCTGCATTTACATCTGCAAGACTGTTGTTTTGGTTATTTGAGTCTATTGGACGTCTCCTTTTAGATGTCAAATAGACGTCTATTCGATGTCTTTAAGATGTTTATGATTTAGAATGAATGTAAAACTGACATCTGAAAGACGTCTGCCAGACTTTGTAGACAGGAGATTCTTTCCAGATCAAGAGATCTTTAACAGACATCTTGCAGACATACGTGTGCTATCTGTGAGCTGCTTAGTTTTGCTCTACTTCTCAAGAATGACCGAGCACACAGTCTTGGGACAATGGAATAACCTATTGTATTAAAACTTGAGAGATTATGATGCTGTCAAATTCCTGATACACATTTGTAAAGATGGTGAAGCTTTGCACCTTCCAAGGTGTGCTGAGGTTTCATTGAAATCCTCTGCGGTTACTATGATGTTATGCGTGGTTGGGGGTTTACTAAAGAGCCACATCAGTTATGATATTGCTCGGGGTCCAAGTCGATGTAAGACTGTTGGAATTTTTCACTTCTTCTATCGTCCACAAAGTGATAATCTCCCTCAGAAACTGAACAATATCATCACTTCTCACAGAAATAAACAACGTCTATAAAAATGACTGTTTCATTAAAGTAGATCACTTAAAAAAAGGTAGACTAAATAGACTAGCCTTTAAATAACTTCTCATGATACCCATAGTTTTATTATGACACCTTAAATGTAAGACGCCTGAGAATCTTTTTGCCTAGCTGCCATTTATAAAAAGTAGTAAAATCATTACAAATGTAAGGACAAAACCCTTGTTTGAAATTGCAGGACATGGATCGTATTCTGAAATGTTTACAATATTCGCAAAAACCTAAAACAAAGCAAAAGAAAGTCTGCATTTATCTAAGCGCCACCTTCCGCTGAACTGACTCTCCCAATATTAGCTCCACGAAAGGGAAAATTCAATTAGACATTCGTTTATTTTGAGATGAACAGCAAGTCAGCGTCAGTAAAAGTCAAAGGCTGAATCCTAAAATGTTAAGTGCATCAGTGTTACATGTACTCGATTATTCCATAAATGACATAGGATAGTTTAGCTTGGCCTATTTATTTATTTAATAGCACATTTCAGATAATAAACTATAAATCTTAATGTGGTAATCTCAAAATGGTAAATACAAATAATTCAAGCTGAAGTTTAGAATAAAACAGAAACAATTAGAAATCAAATCAATAAGCGCACACAACAGTGATAAAACCTTACCAGTACCTGAGTGTTTAAGCGTTTACTTCCACACAAAAAGATTGAGTTCAGATAATACAAGCCACAGATAGATGTGTGTCAGTGTAACGCACTTTTATGGTATAACCATAAGGCGTTGTTATGATAGATCCACATTAAAAAAATGACTCTTTGAACTAAATTAACTCAGTTATGTAATCATGAATCCTGGTTCCTCACATGAGGTGGTTTTGTTGAATTTATGCAAACACCTTGTGTTGGGTCAGCACAGTTGAATGAGGAAGAACTTAACCCAAGAAGAAAGGTAAACCAATATAAAAATATAAAAAACTAAAAATGTAAGATTCCCGAAATAAAGCGTCACATAAGTAATCCCACATAGATTAACAATCAACTGGTTCTTAAATTAAACAAACAAAGTGTCACATGACACTGTGAACATGCTTATAACAATCATAAAAAAACTTTGGTAAGAGGTTTTCATATTATACATTGCTAATCATCAATTAATGAAATATCATAAAAAGTGTGCACTATATGTAATGACTAATATTAATGACATACTAAATGTTTGAGGATTTTAAAGGCTTACACGAGGAACAAATCACTTATTTTAATTCATTACAATGTTAAAAGGTTCACAATGAAGCTGGCCGAAGCATCTCAGGACTGTGTTCTCTGACAACATTTCTCCAGGAATCTGATCGAAAAAAAACAACAACATATTAACAGACAGCTATAATAGAAATAAAGATAATAAAACTCACATAGAAGTGTTTGTGTACAGACTCCATGTGATGTTTTCAATACAACA
>JAUMHI010000068.1:42556-60070 GCA_032359435.1 Enteromius unitaeniatus | reverse complement strand
CTAAGGCACTTCCACTAATGCCAACAGAGTTTTCTAGTCTATTCAAGAGAATGTTGTGGTCAATAGTGTCGAACGCAACGGTGAGATCCAACAACACTAAACAGGAATAATTAATTTATCCATAGGCATACCATAAAGGAAGCTTTTATGTTTAATCTTGGCCCTTTGTGTTCCAGAGTCTTATCTCTGACACTAGAAGGCGCTCACGCTCAAGAAAATGGCATTCAAAGTTTAAAAATGCTACTTTAACCAAAAGTGTAGTTACTGCACTTTGCTTTTAGGTTGCAGCATAGGCTACTACTAAAAAATATATGGTTTGTTAGCAGTTAATTAGCCCAAAAGGAAAAACAATTATATAACAACTTTTCAACTTTATAATCAACTTTATAGATTATGATCAACTTTTATGAAATAGAGGTACACATCTGGTACTCGTTTGATCATCTTCTCTTAGCGAGCATCTGAGGTGCATATAACACATGATCATCTTCTTTAACTTCCTGTGTAAAAATAAACAAAAGTAAACACAATTAAAAATCCTATGCATGTCCATGACATTTTTAATGACATTGGAAGAGTCACAGAACTATATACAGCATGTGATACTAAAGTTTTGGACTGTGATGTCATGAGCTGACACAAGAATTACTTAATGAGTGAGCACTGGACATATTCACTAATGCAGATCCGTTACTCTTCACGTTCATGGTAAACGACTCTATAGGTCGTTTGTGCAAGTATTTTATTACGACCTATATTTACGTTTTAAAGGTACGCGCCCTCTAGTTGGCGTAATAATATTTACAGTGGCGTACAGACCCTACACATAAAACATCATTATTCCATAAACAACTGGATTTTTCTGGTTCTCTGAGCCCATTCTCAGATAAAATATTCTCCTAAGTATTCATAATAATTATCAGATGGAGCTGTTTAAGCTCATATTTGTGTGGAATTATACACCTCTCTCTTTTACTAGAGAGTACTGAACATAGTGCACAGCTTTAACAACTTATGTGATTCGCTTATAAATCCATGCACTACTGTTTCACACCAACTCCGAGCATTTTCTATCATATATAGCAAGTAACAGCTAATAAGGGGCGGAGCGACACGTGCAGCCCCACCCCAGGTTCAGTCCCGCCCTGATCTGCAGGCTGCAGACAGGTGTACTTTAGTTATAGGAAGTTCGGATCATCTCACCTCATGATTAGCTCACCTCACGTCTTATCTTATCGTTCATTTTACGAATTCGAGCCCGTCAGCATGAAATAAGCAAAGCTTGTTTGGCATGCTGCTAAGAGAGAAGACTCAGGATTAGGAGGGCTGCCGAGCCCTAGGGTGAACAGCTCAGGATACAGGGACCAAGACAGCAGGAACACACATGCAACTTCAACGACAGACAACCGGGCATTAAACAAGACAATGGTTATATACTATATACAAATTGGAGACAATGGGAAACACCTGGACACACAAGGCTGGGGATGAATGAACGTTGATGAGGAAGGCAGGATTACAAATGAGGAACATGAGGAAGCTGACAGGTAAATAAACACACAAGAGCACATGGCATGACATTAACAACATTCAGACAGAAAACACAGACAGGACACGCCTACGGCGTTACATACATTGTGCTTGTCTTTAATCTGACCAATGAGAATAAAGTATGTCGCCATCAAGGATTTTGCTGACGATTTTGAGCAACTGCAGTGCCTGACCCCTGCTACTGCTCTCGTTTTGCTCTCACGGTACTTTGATGGCATGGACAAATGATCTTACAAGAATGCATTGCTTTGTAAGGCGGCAGCCGATTTCTTGCCGCGCAGCATGAAGTCGAACAAACCTAATGAGTTTGATTAAATTATATAACGTGACGTGATTGCCCCATAAGCTGGAAAGAGAATTGATTAGGTCATCTATCTTTTTGAGTCGTTAATTTTTTGGCTTATGGGGCTGTCACTTGATGAACGAACGACTCAAACCCTCAAAGCTTAAAAATCAAAACTCAAAACTTAAAACACAAAGAAAAGTCACTTACAAAATAGAATTGTATAAACGCTTTGCCAATTGCATCGCCAAAACAAATGTATGAAATCCTCTTCAGAAGAATATTAAAAACTGCAACTTACTTCAATGTCTGATTTATATTTCTTAAGAAAGGCTTTAGTTGGGTGACATTTGTGAATCAGCTTAAATGTTATTTCCTTTATTTTAATGGTCAGCAGATACTCATGAGGCAAAGACCATACTTTCTCCCAAGTAATATTCTACGCAATATCCCAACAGTGGTGGTTCTACATTAAATTACTACCTTTGTTTTTCCCCAAGTGTTTGTGCCGCCCCCCACGTCATGAAAAAATCGCCACTGCAACAAACAAACAAAAAGCAAACTTTCCATTACATGCAATTCTTGTGAACTAACAGAAAGACAAAACTCACACCTTACACACTCGCCAGTGCACATCAAACATAAACGTCCAGTAACATGCATGATCTCCTGTAAAAGGTGTGTGTGACCATCAAATCAGACCACATTTCTTTCCAGATCTAAAGACAGCAGACCACAGAAGGTTTCAATGTGACTCACAAACTGAACTGCTTAAGCGTTGCATGCATTCACTAAATTAAATTCATGGCAAAAACACACTTGAGGCCTAGTGTGATTCGATTTTTTTTTTTTTTATAGAAAGCAATATTGTAATGAAATGTAGGCCTCAATAAAATCAAACAAGGCTACTTGCTTGACAGTTAATTTTTTTTGTCGGCCTTCACTAGCCCATTTTGAGCCTGACAGTGGAGCAGCTTTTCAGCTTCCTGTGATTTACTATCTTTCAAAACCTAAAATAGGATAAATCACAGACTCTGTTGTGGAAACGACCCAGCAGATGCTGTAGATTTCCTTCACCAGCTGAGCGAGTTCAACCTGCCACAGAATCTGCCAGTACAGTTTTATTTGGCGGTCAGCAATTAAGTCCAACATCGTGTGGTTTGGGCTGCTGAGATGATTACTGCTGTTCTCCTGGCCACCCTTTAGATCTTCACACCTCCAGAGTGAAAAAACAGGGCCAGAAAATCAGAACCCCTCACCTCCAAGCCCTCCCTTTTAATATAAATATATATTTTTTTTACAAAACCCATCACTTTAAAAGACCATTATAAACTCTGTGGAGCTGTGTGGAGTACTTTTATGATATATGGATGTACTTTTTTTAGAATTCATTATCTTGAGTCTCATTCACTACCTTTATTGGAAGAGCCCAGGACACTTTGTGTTTTCTGAAATTAAAAATGCACCTAGGTTAGCTTAAGGGTGAGCAAATCATGTGATAATTTTACTTTTTGTTATTGTTTTTTGAATACTTTAAGGGTGTGCTTTATTATAATTAGTCATTTATTACTATTTTTGGACTGTTTTTTTTTTTTGTTTTTTTTTGCTTATCTCTAAATGTGTCTGCAATTGATTAATTTATTTTTCTATACTGGAAGCTCTTAGTCTTTGTAACATAATATTTTTCTCACAGATAAAAAGAAAGTAAACTAATATATTGCTTTATTTCAGAAAAGGTGGTCTTTTGCAAAGTCCTTGTGATATTTTGCAGTCCTTCACAATTACAATTTGAAAAACGTCGCTTTACTATAACATCATATCATCATTAAAGAGAAACAAAAGAGCTGGTAGTGACACTTGCATACACCACCTGAACCTCCTCTTTAACTCTCTGTAAGAAATCACAAAAACAAAATATGTTTGATTAACACATTATTCATCTGTTTAACTGGTTTTACTGGTTTAAAATTTAATACTTTCTTAAAATGCATATAATGAACTTGAGATGATAAGCTGCATCTCTTATCACTGTTTTATATATTACTAACACAAACCACAAAAGCTAATGTTATTAAATACAGAAATATATTTTTGATATACAATATATTTGCATAACAAGCAAAAATACTAATAGACTGGCCTGTGTGCCGTTTAATATACACTCCAAAGAAATATTTGTAACATTTTGACATTTCAGGTTCCTATACTCTTCTAAAAATATCAATTAACAAAAGCACACTTCCATCACAACACACACTCATGAGTTATCTTACTGTTTTATGTGGATTTTGATTGCAGTATGTTGGATCAGCATAAGTTACCTGTTCTTCACAGGATTGAACTGAATGGATTGAATTGGATTGAACTGATTTAACAGAATGGATTGTGCATCAATTGGAAATTCATTAATGTGTCATGCTATCTACAATCAGTCTTTCCTCAAAATGTATGTTTACAAAATGTAACTGTTTTAATAACCATTTCACTGTCTAATGTATGAACAGGTAACTTGCCCTCCTCAGCTGTTTTTCTCTTGAAGATGCAGAAGATCCCGAGCACAGCTATAATCAACAGAAATCCAGTAACAGCAGCCGAGATCAGCACCGGTAATATGTGTGCAATGCCTGAGAGATGCATGCATATGAGTCAAGTCTAAACTATACAGAATGCCTTCATACATTTAGCAAAATGCTGTTAATCAGAGTCTAACTAACATTTATAACATTGGTCTCTAACTAAAATGTATGCCATTGAGGTAAATGTAAAATTATGATGTTGTTTACAAACTGTTTTATTAACATCTGTCTATGGTGAATTAAATTTTTTATACTCACCATAGACCCTAACATTGAATCTGTGTTCAGTGACTATTTTGCTGTTGATGGTCACTTCATAAAGTCCAGCGTGTTCAGTTCTGATGTTTGTGATGGTCAGGGATCCAGTCTGATGATCCAGCTCCAGTCTGTCTCTGAATCTCCCATCAGGACCATCAAGTGCGGAGAAGCTCCCGGCTTCTGAATTGATGTTAGCTATTTCAGACTTTTCAGCTCCGAACTTCCATATTATAATATCCTCTTTCTGTATTTCAGTAAAATTAGTTTGTAAAGTAACAGAATCTCCCTCCATCACTGATACCGTCAACATGCCTTCACAAAACACTGGGAAACAGAGAAAGTTTGTCACTGAATATATGTATATGCGAAATGTGCAAATTTTGGAGTTGTGTATTAAGTGAATTTAATCGGATATAATAATTGCAGGAATAATTATTAGAAAATTGTAGAATTAAAATGTTGATACATTTGTTACTACTAGATCTGACAGTAATATAAATTCACTAGAACTGAAAGCATAAAATATGTTTTAACTCACCAACCAGAAGCCAAAAGCACAAAGAGCAAAAAACAAATGAGTGAAGCATTTTCTTAAAAAATCAGGGTCTGAAATAGTATCACATCAGAAATCTGCAAAGATGAACCTCATCTGTGGTGTTTGCTCTACTGTGTAGGAACTCTTTGTGACTCTTCTTGTGTGTGTGTTGGGGCTGAATGCTGTTTTTTTTTTCTCTCTCTGAAAACCGCAGTTCTATTTTACTCATAGTGCTGTGAGCCACTGCATAAATCATATAGATTTACAACTGATGCATTCTTTCTTGGATAGTGTAATGCAATGACATGAAAGGTGAATGCGGTAATTAGGTGGTAACTGAAGTTCATAGGTAACTGCATTGACTTGGCGTATGATGGGAAAAGGACAGATGAATTGTGGACTTTTGCAGGGTAATTGTAACCTGATGTCTCTTGTAGATAAAAAAAACCTTCTCCCCAAGTTGAGGTGTTTCGGCTCTGCGAGCATCTGCACCTGCCTTATGTCGGCCTTATAAAAAGGACGGAAGGAACTAAGGATGGTTCTTCGGACCAAGGGAATAGAGGAGATTGGTAACCGAAAATGCATTGGAAGGGTGTTAAGCCCGTAGATTCCTGCCTCAGAGAATTATGGGCGTATTCCGCCCCATGGTAGGTATAGGGACCATTCGTCCTGGTGGTCATGACAGTAGGTTCTGAGATATCGGCTGATCTCCTGGATCTTGCATTCTGTCTGGCCGTTCCAAGTTATCTGAAGAATTCTCGCCACACTCGTGAGGTAAATTGAGGGCCCCGATCTGACACTATGTCCACATGAGAAGTGACGGAAAACATGTTGAAAGAGGGCTTTGGCGGTCTCCAATGCAGTAGGTATCCCTGTAAAAGGTATTAACTTGCATCCCTTGGAGAACCTGTCTACAACTACGAGGATGGTGGTGAACCCTTCTGGGGGGGGGGCAGATCCGTGGCATTTTATTGTCTTTGGAGGTCTTAGCGTTTTTTGCATGTCCTCTGCAGGCGTGTGAAAACTTTTGTGAATTCAGCTTTCTTGGGAAGGATTAAATTTCTTTAAACCTTACACCTTTCGTAGAAATGCTTCCAGATCCACGGAATCATCATAGATGGCCATTTGGTCATGAATATCTGCACGTAGCCCACGTCGAAACACAGCAAGCAGTGCGGGGCCATTCCAGCCGCTGGTGGCCGCCAATGTGCTGAATTTCAAGATGTACTTATGAATGGTGAGGCTACCTTGACTTAGTTGTAATAAGTCCTCCTGTACAGAGACTGGAGAAGGATCGTGACCAAAGACCTCTTGAAAATGGCATTGAAAACTGTCAAATGAGGATAGATGTGTGCTTTCTCTTGCCCATAGTGCCTCTGCCCATTGAAGAGCGCGTCCGGTGAGTAACATCATGATGAACGCTATCTTGCTTCTCTCTGTGGGGAATTGATGTGGTTGCATTTAAAAATGCAAAGAGCACTGCATGATAAAACCTTTACAAGAGATTTGCTCACCGGAATATAATTCATATTAGGTGCTAGGTGCCGGTGGCTGGATCTTAATCCATTTGATGGCTTGTAACACTGCTTATAATTCATTCCTCTCAGCGGTTCTTTCGCTATCCATGCTGGTTAATTGGTTAAATTGGTCCATCTTATTGGTTAAATTTTATCGGATTTCCGGGAGACACGAGTGTCGCGTTTATTTTTGGTCCACCGGGAAACAAAGTGCAGACGTGTGATTGTGGAAGAAAAACTGTGGTGTTTACATGAGTGACAATAAGCATTTATTAAGATCAGCTAAATGTTGGATTCTCAAAAGTATGCGAGGTTCACGGCTTAGACTCTTTAAGAGATGTCCAGGAGGTAGTTGTGTGTCCCCTCCTATCTATTATGAAAGATCAAGTAAAGTAATTAACTGAGTAGGGGAAATCAGCTGCGTTTGCGGGCAAACATGAAACAACAGATGCTAACATCGCAGCTGACCGATTCAGTATTGTGTACGGTTCTCCAGAATTGCTTGTGGGTGTAAGAGTGGAGAGATATGCTTCAAAGAGATGTTAGCGTCTCGTCAGGATTTTCTATGCTGACTGACTTGTTGCACGCCGTTCTGTTGCACGCTATTCTGTTGTTGTTTACCACCTCCATTAAGGTTTCGCCTGCCTCTGCAGAGGCAGCCCATCCCCTTACCTCTCTCTACCATACTGCCTTTGCAGAGGCTTTTTTCCTTCCAACCTTCGGAAAGGTTCTCTATCTTAAGCTTCCCCCTTTTCATGCCTCCGCAGAGGTTATCTATCTTAAAAAAGGCTGTCGCCTCTGACTTGCTTAGTTGGGGACACCTTATTTCTAGTGATCATCGTTGTCTTGACTACAGAGACCCTCTCTGTATTGGATAAATAAAGTTTAATCTCGTCATCTTACATTACCATCACCCTATTTTTCCTACTTGATTATGTTCAGTGCTTGCTACAACCTGCTGACCCATCCAGCATCCTCTTACCAAGCTTTTTGGGGGGGCTCGCATCTGGCTGCTGTCCTTATCTAGCATTTTTGGGGGGCATTCAAGGACCGAGCCAGACGTCGAGCTCTAGCCCTAGCTAGGATTCAAGCCTCTAGGGTTCGGTGTCCGCCGTATATTACCTAGAATTCCCTACGCTGGTATAAAAGGGAAAACATGGCCGCACTTCCTCTTAGCTCCAACTCCGGAACCATGCTGCAGTCATAATCCCAGAGGAAAGGTAAGAAAAGGGGAAATTGAAACATTGAATAAGTAAAAGAACATAGAAATGATTATATTGGTGTCTCTTTTCCTTAATCTAATGTGCACCTTAGACAGGAAAAATGAACCTCATTTCAAATTTTAACAATGAATTTATGTGATTGATTGATATCAGTCACATAAATCAAACAAAGATGGTACAACAAAGCACAACACATAAACTAGATATTGCTTATGACATCGTCACAGTGTACATTAAAAAAAACAAATTTAAGAATCAAGTGAATAACTTTATTATACATACTGTAGCATATAAACTATCAACACAATGCACTGGACACCGCATCCTGTACTGCATATAAATGTCTACATGAAGGATAGCCACAGATGTCACACCCACAGACTGTTGTCTGAATGTCCGATGCATACAGCACATGAAACTGGAAACGTCATCATCTGATTGGTTGAATTCTTCAGGATTTCTGGGAGCGTCACCCAAAACTCGGCTGGAGGACAGTCTGTTATCTTGCATTTTATTGTATTTTAGGACAATTGACTTTATATTTTGATGTTTTATGCAACACTGAGCAGAATGAACTGTGATTGGTTGCTTTACATGTCAGACTGCCTCTGGGAGGTCCATGGCCAATGAAGGCTGCCATGACCTTTTGCCATTTGTCTGAAGCCCTCATAATTCGAGGTTAACTGAACGATGTCGGCTCCTTCTGGGTCTGATATCATAAACCAGCACAGCAACAGTAGCCACACCCACCAGAGCAGAGAGAGCCAATCGGATCACTGCTTCAGTAGAATCACAGCAGAAGACATAGTCTGTAAGGACAAAGTAGGAGAAATAGAATTATGTATTTCCCCATAAAAAAACACAATATTTCTAGTCTATAGACTACATATTTCTAATAAATGTCAATACAGCGTGAAATGGACTTGAGGAGTGAAAACAAGCTGATCTGCTATCTTACTAGACTTATAAATCATTTTGTTAGTTGGACACATTATAAAATAATATAAAATATTATAGAATACGTACAATTTGCGATCCCACTTTATATTCAGTGTGCTTAATACCTGTGCACTTTTATAGAAACTAGATGTATACATAGTATGAATCCACAGTGTATTGGTACATAGTATCTACAGCTGTAATATTTCTGTAACTACACACATGTACTGAAACAACCCTCAGAATGGTATGTGTAAGTAAAACTGTGTAACAGGACATTGGTAACAACACTTTTTTTTCACTTCACCAAGTACTGAGTTGGTGCACCAGTACTTACATGGTAACTCCGCCTAATACAAAGTGTAACATTCTGGACTCCAACCACAATTTATATGTAAAGCCTAACTTACTGACCGCTGCTGAGTAAATTCATAGGAATTATTTGTAACACTTTCTTTATCAAAAAGTGTTGTTATCAATGTCCTGTTACACATTTGTACTTACATACTATTCACATACTATACACATACTATTCAGTGAGTTGTTACATGTGATCAGAGCTATAGATGCTATGTACCAATGTGTATGTTACATACTACGTACACATCTTGCTACTACGTAAATACACAGGTATTATGCACGCTTAATATTAAGTGAGACTCTATATGCACTCAGGAGAGACATACGTTAATTCTCTACTCACCAGAGACCGTTACATTGAATCTGTATTCAGTCACTGTTTTGCCGCTGATGGTTATCAGGTAAAGTCCAGCATGTTCACTTGTGGTGTTTGTGATGGTCAGAGATCCAGTTTTTTTGTCTAGTTCCAGTCTGTTTCTGAATTTTCCATCAGGACCATCCCATGTTTGCAAGCTCCCAGCCTCTGCATTGATTTCAGCTATCAAAGTCTTCCCAGGTCCAAACTTCCATGTTAGGAGATCGTCTTTCTGTATTTCAGTATTAGTTTGTAAAGTAACTGAATGTCCGTCCATCACGGATATCATCTGCACTGCATCACAAAGCACTGGGAAGCACAACAAACAGGTTGGCAAAATGAATAATGTAAAATATTTTGAAATGAACACAAACTTTAAAAATTCAAATTTCCTAACTCTGTATATGTGAGATCACAAACCTGAATCTGGATCTCACAGTAATATATAATCTGCTAGAACTGGAACAGCATGCCTTTAACTTACCAGCCAGATGCCAAAAGCACAAAGAGCAAAAAACAACTGAGCAAAACATTTCCTTCAACAGATCAAGGGTCTGAAATAGTATCACTCCAGGAATCTGCAATGATGAACCTCGTCTTTGTTTTATAGTAAAGCCGTATAGAGAAAATCTAGTGCGTTTAAGATTAAAACTGTCTGTGAGACTCAATCTTGTGAGAGAGTGTGTCCTCCTTTTGTGTGCTTTACAGCTGTTACTTTTACTTTTTACCACAATCTGTGTTTCCACCCTTGTGTGTGGAGGCCTAGACATGTCTAACAGTGCATGCTCACATGCTACTGCTTGTGATCCAAACTGGAAACTTGGTTCATAATAAATAGATAAATAATTTAGTACTATTTTTTCCATATGAATATAATGTGCCATTGCATGTTATGTCATTAACACCATGTACTAAGGGTAGCTGAAAAGTGCAGTCAGTAGTCAAAAATATGATTTTTATATGCTTTTTTATGGTTTTGTGTATGGACCTGCCAGAGCAAATCATTTTTCTGTGCAGCTGTCAAAAAAGCTGTCAAACCACAGCAAGTTTCATTTTGACTCACAAAACAAGCAGTTTACAGAGCATACTACTCTGTGCATTTATGAGCATTGATTCTCCTTTTAAAGTCCCTATGAGCAAGAGCACATCCTGATTTTGCCAAGTACTATGCGTCCCTAGGTCAACCAACTTTTTTGACCCTACAACATTTCAATGCACAAATATGTCTTGACCATATATCTACACCTAACCTTCCCCATGAATAATGCCTAAAATCAGAGGAAATGATAGATGACTGACACGGATGTACAAGCACCAAACACTGATTGTAAGCCTAAACTTCTTAAAACTGTAAACTGTTTCTTCAAATCTGATTGGTTAATCACAATGTTGTTGACAAAGATGTTGACCCAGGGACACACACAGTGTCTCAGTAGTCAGCCATTAGGCCTACTGCGCTTGTTTAGACTGCTTTGACAATAACTCGATAGACACCCCTGATTTTTAGCGCACAATTATCATGATGGAGGAGACGATGCTTTTCAAAGATTCGAATCAATTGAACCAATCGTTTAGCAAAATGATTCACAGTTTCGAAACGCGACTCGCTGGTGACTCCTGCTGGACACAACAGATAAAAAATATAACCTATCAAATAATCTAATTAAACATCAAGTGTCTGTATGATATTTATTATTTTATAAAGTTTTGTTTGTTTTACAGACTGCTCGCTGAACAGGAAACTAAACTAGTTACTATTGATTTTAATAAAAACGTCTATTAATATATATATATATATATATATTAAACAATAAAAAATGTAAATCAAAAACCAAATAGAAACCATATACATTAGTTCAATTGCTCACCACTGGAGGGCAATCTCTCAGTAAATACGGATAAAACATTGTTTATTTATTTATTTATTTATCATAAATAAGTCCACATATACAAGACAGAAAAATAACTTTAATCTGTAAGTATTTTTAAAAAAATAATACAAATTAAAATAGGATAATGATTGTTTTCTGAACTCACGTGACTTGGGTTTGATGTTCCTCATTTAAAACAAACTTTCAGAGGAAACATCTTTCAAAAACGACCGTAATTTATTTCAAGCAGGCTACAGTAATGGAAGACAGATGACAAACGATTTATCAAAACGATATGGAGAACGTTTCCTTGTTTTTTGTGTTTTTGCTCTCGAATGGTAAGATATGATTTGCTTAGCCTAAAAAAAGTTTTAAGAAAAAAAATATTTTTGAGATTGCAAAGTGTTAGACTAACATTATAAGATCTTAATACTTGAGTACTTAATCGAATTGTTGGTGTTCATGTAAACACAGTCAATTAGAAGATCTGGCATATGTCAAATCATCTCAGATTTATTAAGTGAGGTACAAATAACTCCAATGTTTGTTCATGGCTATTATGTCTTTTAATTTTGAATGTATTCTTGTGGTCTGCATCTGTGCTTGTCTGCTAACACAGCACCGGTGTGATTATTTTCTGTTTGGTTTCAGCTGTTTTTGGGGACATGGTTAGTGAGTCAGTGTCAGTGATGGAGGGAGATTCTGTCACTCTACACACCGCTCTTCCTAAAGTAGAGAGAGGACTTGTGATAGACTGGAGGTTTGGACAAAACAGCATTCTCATAGCAAGAGTCAATAGTGCTGCTAATACAACAAATGTATACAGTGATGTCAGTGATGGGAGTTTCAGGAACAGACTGCACATAAACCAGCAGATTGGAGATCTCGTCATCACAAACATCGTAAAGGAACTTTCTGGACTTTATAAACTAAGCATCCATGGCAGAAACATAGACCGGTTATACAATGTCAGAGGTGAGCATTTCAGGGATTTTCAGTCTAATTATTTAATGTCACATTCACTGTACATTGTGTGATTGTTTCAGAAAGTTATAATTATAAATATCATGCACTTTGTGAGTTTGCCTATAGAGCCCGTCCACACTCTTCTGATTGGCTGTGGTTTTTAATTGTCTTAATTTTGCCTGCTGAGTTCTTCTTTTTCCTCCAAGTTGTGTCTGATGAAAGAGATGGGGTTGAGACTGTGGCAGTCATGAAGGGAGATTTTGTCACTCTGCACACTAATACTGCTGAAATACAGAAATATCATCTAATACAGTGGATGTTTGGAAGCACTGTAATATGTACAATCAATAAAACGTCCCAAGCTTTAGACGTAAATGCTGCTAAGCCATTCTTGAACAAATTGGACGTGGATCACGAAACTGGATCTCTCAAAATCAGGAGCATTAGAACAGAACTATGTGGGGTTTATAATCTACAGATGATCAGCAGCACTCATACCATACAGAAGAGATTCAATATTACTATTTACGGTGAGTACTTAAAGAATTAAAAATCGTGTTCATTCTCTCCTTCTGTGGAAGTGTAGATAGCTCACAGTTGAAATGTGTATATGTGTAGGCCTCACAAATGTTGGTATGAACAGTGTCCAAGCAGTTTTCTCCACTGGTAGCAGAATTCACATGCTGGTAAAACTTTGGAAGAACTGACTTCAGGTTGGCGTGGTTGAAGTCTCCAGAAATTATGAAAAATGCCTCGGGGTGCACAGTTTCTAGCTTGCTGATGGTTATGTTCAGCTCAGTTAGCATTTGATCACCATTACCAGCTGTACTCTCTCGCTTCTGCTTCCGATTGCATGGTTTGCGTTTCGGCCCGATTCACTTCTCTGTCCACCGGAGTAAACAAAGGCTGTGGAGTATCTTGGTCAGGTCGCTGAAGAGTTCTGCGCCATTTTTCTGAAACCTTAGCGAGGTTTTCACTCTAAAACATACGTCTGTGTTCCATTGTTACTTAAGTTTGCTTCTGTATTCATTTTTTCTGACAAGAACGTACAAACATTTACATAAAGCACTGCAGTCTTGGGAGCTCTGTAAGCCGCAGCCTGCAAGGGCGCCGCCATCTTATTTTTTTTTTGGGTCTGTGCGGCTATTTCAAGAAAATTAAGAACATGTATGATACCGTTGTTGTCATATTTTGTTCAAATCTGAAATTTAATCAGACGTTTTGCAAACCGTTTTAGAGAATTTGGTGTTTACCTTAGGGGTGATGCCCCAAAAATGCTATAATTACTGTATTGGAAAGAAGTCTTGTTATTGGTAAACATGGAAAAAAAATTTATTTCATGTTTCTTTGCAGATTTCTTTTTTATTTTTGCTCTTACACTGGTAGCCTTGCTGTCCTTTACGCAACTGTTTCTGTTTTTTCTCCATTTGTGTTTGGTGGTTCAGATGCAGTGAAGTCAGTGTCAGTGACCGAGGGAGATTCAGTCACTCTAGAACCTGATATTGCTGAAATATATGATAAGATACTGTGGATGTTTGAATATGAAGACTCTGTTATAGCGACAATCAATAGTCCTGCCCAAAACATTTCTACGTATCATGTTCCTGACCGGAGATTCAGAGACAGACTGAAGCTGGATCATCAGACTGGATCTCTGACCATCACAAACATCACAACTCAACACACTGGAGTCTATCATCTACACATCTTCAACAGCAGACACACTGTACACAAGAGTTTTGTTGTTAATGTCTGCAGTAAGTCTTATGTGTTACATTATTGAATTATTGAAATATAAATCTCTGTGTATATGTTTAATGTTTTTCCTTCTGGTCGTGTTCTTGATTCTGTAACAGATGCAGTGAAATACATAACAGTGAACGAGGGAGAATCAGTTACTCTAGACACTGGTGTTGCTGATCTACAGAAGTATTGTGAACTGCTGTGGAAGTTTGGAGATGATGCTCTCATGACTAAAAACCATGCAGAAGATCCAGTCTTTTCTAAACATGAGAGATTCAAAGACAGAATCCTTTATCATAAAAATGGGTCTCTCACTATCAAAGACACTAGATCTGAACACGCTGGGCCTTATCGCCTTCAAATCAGCTACTGCAACAACACTTTACTTAAGAGATTCAGTGTTCTTGTCACTGGTGAGTAGCTCATGACTTTTAATATAATAGTGATTTCCATTTTGATTTGATTTGAAGGCATTGCTCTGTTCTAAAATGAGTTCTGAAAAAATAATAGATGGATAAAGACACTCTAGGTACATTTTGTGCAAAATAATATGTGTAATATTACTAAAATAGTATTTACAAATAAAATAGATTAATTATAAGAGTAAAAACAATTCCACACTCGCTTTTGTGATCCTAGATGCAAACATTTTTTAAGTAGAAAGACTTATGTCTAATAAAAAAAGATTGGTAATATTGGTTAATTAGTTTTCTGTTTCAAGCAGAGCCTTTATTACCTCATATACTATCAAAGTTCTAACTAAAATAAGCCTTGTATTCATACTAACACACAATAATACAAAAGACGAGAACACAGTGAAGACGAATATGAATGCTGTCATGCTTATTTATGATTATTTTTAGGGTTCCCACTAATGACTGTTTCTCTTTAGCTTCTACAGTATTAGACCCAGGCTCTATAGCAGCAGTGGTTTTAGGTGTTCTGCTGTTGTTTCTGATTATAGTCATCATCTGTCGCAGAATCTCTAAAAGGGGCATGTATCATCTACAGGTATTTAGCAAAAAGTAAAAGACAAAACAACAACTTTATTGTTCAAAACTAGCATTTAACTGTGTGTCATTATATTTCAATGTAGGATGGAATAGAATTCAACAGAGGACTCGGGACGTCCAACAATGAGGTAAAATACTTCACTTAATTCACATTTGTCTCCATTAACTCAAAATCAACCCAATGGAAAAAGAATATTTCTTGTTCAGTGACAGATGCCAGACGTGCTGGTGTTTTGTAATTATAAATTATAATGTTTATTCCGCTCTCTTTGCATTCTGTGATTCATTGCATTATTTTTACAGGAGAACCGTGGTCACATGATCTGTGAGGATCCTAGCGGGGTCACTGTGCAGTGTGCACCTACCATAACATAATCTAAAGGGTTACTTTACCACAAAATAAAAATGTTGTCATTAACAGAGTTACTTTTAAAAGTAATGCATTACAATATTGCGTTACTCCCTAAAAAAGTAACTAATTAAAAAGTCATGCGTTGTGTTACTTTTGCGTTACCTTCATGTTACGTTTTAAACATGGGCATAGCTTGAGTGTTTGTTTTTAATATAAGTTCTATTTATAGCAAATATAAAAGCTCTTTCACACCAGAAAGTGTCACAAATAAACCTCAGCCTGATGAAAAAGTAAGTATGTTAGTCATTTTTGCTTGTAAGTTATGCTTGAACTGGATCATCAAAGGTCAGCAGCAAAGATATTAGTTAATAAAATGGGATTAGATACATTTATTTAATTTAACATTTAATTATTGTAGGTTTGCATCATATTCTGAGTTCATTTGAATTAATCTGGATGAACACTAAATCAGTTTTTTGCACATTCACATTTAGTCTCAGTTATATTATTGTGAAATTGAAAGTTAATGCGCTACTTTACAATGTAATATTATTACGTAACTCGCATTACTTGTAGTGTGTTACCCCCAACACTGGTTGTTTATCACTTACCTCCATGTTGTTCCCAACCTGTAATGGCTTTGTTCATCTGTGGAACACAATTGAAGACATTTTGGATGAAAACCAGGAGGCTCATGACTGTCCCACTGTCAAAGTCCAGAAAAGTATGAAATAAATGATTAGAATAATCCGTTCTTGACCAGATTAAACCACTGCTGGCAGATGGACTATTCTGACTTTTCTGCACATATATACAGTGTTCATTACTGATGTTCAGGCCTTGTTTTCACTACAGAGTACATTCAACAACTTTACCTTGTGTAATTGAGTAAACCTGCTGTACATGTAGAAAACATCTTTATTTAAAGGAATATCACAAGAAACTGAAACTCCTTTACTTTTTATTTTATAATTACTTGTTCTATAAAAAGTGACTTTGTTTTAAGATTATAAATTAGTTTGAATAATGTTCTGGCTTAACGCGGTACCATTTTAAATGGTTAAGAGAAGATTTTCTTTACAGCTCCTGCTCAGATGCTGTGATGGATTTCCCATCTGTTAAAAAACAAAAAATATCCAGGTTTTTTTGTTTGTTGGTTACTATTTTAACCCATGGGGAATTTCAAAAATGAAGTCATGTCACATAACTGGGAAATCGTGTCTTAGACTAAAAAGACAACCTTAACTTTCAGTTCCAAAAACAGAGATACTTATTTTACGTTATGTAGCCATAGCAACTCCAAACATAAAGTGCTCCTGAGCAGATTGGCTTCAAGGGTTAGTTTATTTGAGATATTCCACAGTCAGCACAGCAGATTTCTCACAATATATAGCATATATTATTTTTACACATACCATAGATGTGCATTCAAGGTGTTTTGGAATGAAAGTTGATTTTCTTTACAACCCAATTCTTTATTAAACTGCACATGTGATACATTTCACAAAAACAATCAAACTCTGATGACACTGATGAAGTGCTGGAAAGAAAGGATGTTTTGTAATACATTTTGCTTCATGTAAAGTTTTGTTGTAGCGAGCGGACTCTATTGTACAGTCATTGAGTATCAGAGGACATTAAATAAAAATTTCTCTTGGAAGAAAATACCTGTTAGTGGTAAAATGTGATCTTGTGCCTATGATGCTAGAGCAGCTGATTTTGTTCCTCTAAAATTAGTTCCTAAAAACATTCTTAGTTCATGTGGAGTAATGGGAACTGAATGCCAAAAAATCTGCCAGAAGTAGAAGCTTTGAGAAAATAAATCAAGTGAGAAAGACACTTGTACATTGTTTTCAACGCCCTTTGTAATCTGCAAATAATTTCATGTTTCAAATCATAGTTTGTATGATTCAGCTTGGAGCTCAACTAATAAGAAGAATAGGAAAATACCAGGACTAAACACACAAAATCA
>JAUMHI010000068.1:21357-31776 GCA_032359435.1 Enteromius unitaeniatus | reverse complement strand
AAACTGTTTCCTTTGTACCAGGAGAGAGTCACATGACCCACATTCACCACTGAACACACCAATGAACAAGATGATGAAGAACACTGAGAAGAGTCTCTGGTGATGACAGGAACAGGCAGACGAGCTGAAAACATGACAAAATAAACTATATTTTAAAATATGATCTTCAGATAAATCTACATTTACTGGTAAATCTCAACATTTATCGGAATAAAATTATTTAATTATTTTTTAATGCAGTAGTTTAAAATATTCACTTCCCAAGTAAGTTTTTTTTCCGTCTCAGGTGAATAAAGCTGCGTTGATAGCATGCAGATTGCAGCAAATTTATGACCATGAAAGCAGTTGGAATACTGAACAGGTTTGTCAATATATTTATCAAATTAAAGTCTTAACAGGGTCATAGGATGTGATTCTCTTTGGGGTGTTATGAACTGTATAGATTGAATTGCAAAGATTAAAGTTTCCACTTGTCCAAGCTCTCTTAAAATGGCTAGTTTAAACACACTGTTCTACATCAGAGTGGGTTTACTTTCATAACACCCCCAGAAAGAAGATGGAGCTTTTATTCTTGTTGTAGTGTTGCTGCCAGCGCCATGTTCCGGAGGTGCAGTGTTTCTTAGTGAAACTACTTTGTGCTTCAAACAGAAGGCACAACTAGAAATCAGTGGTTATGTTGTATTTGCAACACTGTTCCAGAACAGTTCAACACAAATATTAGAGTGTGTTCAGTGCATTTACAGAAGACGGACTCCTGATCCTGGGAGGAGAGTGGCCCAGCTGTGCACAAAGTTGGGTAATTCCAACTCTACAAGGACAGTACGGTGCTTCTGACTCACAGCCTGTATGTTTCATATGTAAAGGACTTGCTGCTTACTATTCAAACTGAAATTTTGAGCAGGGAAGGGTAGTGTTTGTTGTTTCCCATACTAGGAAAGTGTGCTCTGTGTTTAACCCATCCACGTGCACACACACAGCAGTGAGAAGTAAACAACCCCACACAGATGTTCTTCACACAATCACCCGAACACACAACCTTTGGGTTACAAGTCCAACTCCCTATCCATTAGGCCATGGCTGCGTAACATATCACATATCATAGACTTTCAGGGAAAGAAATTAAGTAACATCTATTTAATGCCCACTTAAAAAATAATAATAATAATACTAATTAATGAAACAACTGAAAGACTACTCACCAAAGACAGTAACATTAAATGTCTTGTAGGAGCTCTTCCTGATGACATTTAATTTATATATTCCAGAAAAATTAGCTGTGATGTTTTTGATGGTAAGAGATCCAATCGATTGGTCCACCAGAAATCTGTCTCTAAATATTTTAATTTCAGAGTTCATAGCTATAACAGTATTGTCAGGTCCAAAGGTCCACACTTTCAGATCTTCTGTCTGTGTTTGACCCGAATGTAGAGTGACAGAATCTCCCTCGAATACTGATACTGGCTGTATCACATCTGTCTCAGCACCAAACAAATCTGCAAAACAAATAGAAATGGTTATTCAGACAGAGATTTAATTGCAAGACCACACAGCACAATATGTGAAATGCAAACAGGTGAATGCTTGGGCCAGAATCTGATTCAGTTGGTCAGTGGTGGTTTTATACCTTACTGGTCTATGCAGAAACCCCAACGTAATACTATAACACTAAAACATCTAGTAGGATAGATCAGTCTTCAAACTATTACAAAGCTATTTCTTATTTTGTGATCTTGGATATCTTATTTATCTTCTGCATAAAGATTTGACGCATTACAAACAGTTTACACAGTTGCTTTTTGTCATTTTCTCCCTCCCTTTAAGACAATCAAAACCGAAAGTATATAACGTGTACTTACCGTGTATGTGTAATAATACTAGTAACACAATTAATATCTTCATATCGACGAATAAGAAGCGTTTGAACAAAATCTGATGGGGGAAAAGATGGAAAGTGAAATATCCGAATGAGACGTCCTGCCACATCTCAGACCTGACTTCTGAACCCCATAAGAGACCAAATGTATAGTCTAACCGGTTGTTATCCTTGATCATTTATGTAAAAAATGCGTTTCTGAGAAGAGAAGAGAAATACGTAAGGACCGCTGTGAACTTCCGTATTCAGAGAGGTTTGATCGCCACCAAACGCTTTATTGGAATACCTTTAGAAAACTCCCAGAACTCTTGGTCTTGCAGATTTGTTGTTGTTGTTGTTTTTACCTCTTTTTGAACAGAAATCCTGTATTTTAAGGATCAATCAATATATATCCCTCGTGTCTTTAAAATATTCAAACTATATTTTTTATGCACTTTTCAAAAAGAAGTGTTGTCATAAGGAATATGTAAAGGATAGCCTTTCCGTAGTTTACAGTCACGTGACCAGATCAGAGAGGGCAGACGTCCATAGTACTCCAGCAAAAGGCAATATACGCGAATATTTACATCACCTCTCAAAACAATAAAACAAAGGCATGTGTATAAAATTTAAGTTTTGGCCATTTCCAAACTCTTAAAATGACGTCACTTGAAAATGACCAATATATGCCAATACAAGCTTTTTAGAGAAAACTGTTATATAAAAATGATCATTTCAGTTTTTAAAGACCATCCGCTTTCAAACGTTATCTAAATGTGGCCAAAACCCCTCTAAAACAGTCTTGCTGACAGGCTTCCCTTGCAGAAAAAAAAACAGCTAAAACTGGCTTAGGCTGGTTGGTCTTAGCTGGTTTAAGCCACATTTCCATCTTGTCAGGCTGGTCTATATCCAGTTTTTTTTCTTCTTCTTTTTTTTCAGCAGAGAAGTCAGTGCAATGATCACCCAGCCATCACACTTATGTGGGGCCCAGAGCCCAACTAAAGTAAACACTGTAATGGTTGTTGATTTTTCTTGTTAACATCAGGTGTCTTCAATAATGGTCAATCATCAGTCAATTAATTACCAAATTATCGAGTAAACTGCAGTGCTGCTTGTGTCTTATTTTACAGCACTCTGTAGTAAGCATACCAAGCAGTGTTTGTTTCATTGTTTTATCTGAGCTGACCCATGTGGGGCCAACATGGAAACTGAGGACAAAACTGGCTGGGCCCCAGTTAGAGAGCCCAGGGGACACCCATTTGGGCCCCACATAAGTGTGCTGGCTGGGCAATTTACTGAATGTATGGCCGTTTGTGAGTCAAAGTGAAACCTGTCGCGGTGTCATTTAATTATCTGGAACAAGATGTGGTTTCTCTTGTTGGATGGACAAACAGCTTATATAGCAACAATATAGTACATTCAGTCAACACCAACGTGCTAGATACCTTTTCCTTTGCTCTTTATTTAAAATATTCATTTTGAGTTTTGTAAATATTTCACATTAACATTTATGCATTTATCAGATGAAAAAGGAGCATAACCATTTACCAGAGCTAAGCCAGGTGCTCATTGACAGCATTCACATAATACTGTTTTCTGACTTTTATGTAATATTGGATACAGCAAACAAGACCACTTTCATTTCAACGCTACCTGTGTTAAACTTGTGAAAGCTCAAATATAACCACTGCGGCCACAGCAGGCATGCACAGACTAACGTGTCACATCCTGCTAAGCGAGGATTCACATGCAGCAACTGGTCGCTTTGAGTGGTTTCATTGTGTTTTGTTGCATTAATTGTTCAGGGAGCCGCTTAAAAATGGTGCATGCTTTTGTTTTGTTCTGTTTGTCTTTGTTCGGCCTTGTTGGTAAGTAAAAAGCTACTACAGGATTTGCGTTAATAATAATTGTGTCTATTTTAATATTTTTTGAGTACGGTGCTGTGGCCTTCCGTCAGTTTGATTAAAATCAATTTACTAAGCATTTTAACCAATAGAAATGACTGTATGAGTCTGAATAATGATGCTGTCTGTTCTTCAGGTGCGTTTGGTGTTTGGACAGATGAAGTGAAGTCAGTGTCGGTGATGGAGGGAGATACTGTCACTCTACAGACTGATGCTGAAATAAAAAAAGATGATCTGATTCTGTGGCGATTCGGAGCTGAAGAGTCTCCCATGGCTGAAGTCAACAGATCGGCCCAGATCATCTCAGTATCTGAAAGCACCAACGGATTCAAAGACAGATTGCATTTGGACCCCCAGACTGGATCTCTCACTGTCAGGAACATCAGAACCGACCACTCTGGGATTTATAAAGCACAGATCATTAGAAATAAGATGAAAAGGAAAACGTTCAATGTCACTGTTCATGGTGAGTTCAGAGTTAGACAGTACTTCTGCTCAACATTAACAATAAAGAGTACATCGAATTTGCAAACATGCTAAAATTAAGCAATCCCTCACTTGATCAATGGGTGCCGTCAGAATGAGTGTTTTTATGGATTATATCGTGGCTAGAAGCGATGGTTGAAAGTTAAAAAGTCCTAATGATGGATTTGTTTTTTTGCAAACACACAACATTTTATTTCACAAGATGTTAACTGATGGACTGGAGTCACGTGGACATTATTTATCATCTATTATCAGCTGTTTGGACTCTTATTCTGATGGCACCCATCCATGGCTCAGTGAATGATGTAATACAAAATTTCCAAATCTGTTTTCATTTCATTCATCTATTTTTTGGCGAACAGCTCATTAATGCTTACTTATGGCATTTAAATTAGCTTAATTTGGAATAAAGCCATCATTCATCTTTTGTAAATGTAAATATCTCTAATCTTTTGTAGCTCGTCTGCCTGTTCCTGTCATCAGCAGAGACTGTTCTTCATCTTCATCATCATCATCTTGTTCATTGTTGTGTTCAGTGGTCAATGTGAGTCATGTGACTCTCTCGTGGTACAAAGGAAACAGTTTATTGTCCAGCATCAGTGTGTCTGATGTCTGCAGCAGCTTCTCTTTACATCTTGAGGTGAAATATCAGGAGAACAACACCTACAGCTGTGTGCTCAACAACCCCATCACAACCCAGACCACACATCTGGACATTAGCGAACTCTGTCAGATACATTCAGGTAATATTAGTGTTTATTCATGTAAGCCAGCAGCATACTATCTATATATTTATTGTTCTTTTATCCCCTCAGACTCAGAATGCGTCTGCTGTTGTGATGCTACTACAGCTGCGATCCAATTGGTCATCTCTGCTCTGGTGGGCGTGGCTATTGTTGTTGTTCTTGGTTTTGAAATCACATCCAGAAAAGCTGAACAGAAAAGACAAACTCAGACATCAACTTCACTTCTTCACTGATACAATCATCCCCTTTTCTATCTGTTTTTGCCACTCTCTCTCGTGTTCTGTACATTTTTCAGTTTTGACAACGGTTACAAAGGAATAAGTGTATTTTTTATTTGCATTGTTTTTAAATTATGTTACATATTTTACATTATGCACCTAGAAACTGCCACACCAGGATGTCAAATGTGTCGAAATGTAAAAACTAAATGTTGAAAGGTTTTATTGAATGAGTGTGAGAAAGTCATTTTGAGGTCAACAATAATATGGTCACTTTATTTTTTCCAAAAAATTCAATAATTTCAATAGAAAACATTTGTTCGCTTTGTATATAATGGTCTGAGGTTCCCACAATTCGTAGGACACTTCAAAATATATTTTAGGTTTATGTTTTACATTTTATAATAATAACATTAATAAAATACATTCATAATTTGTTCTTGATGAGACTGAAATGATATTTCGACCGAGTGCAGAAAATTTTGGTTACATTATAAAACTGTTAACAAACACACATACTTTCATATATATTGTTCAACTGAGGGCGGAAAAAGTATTTAAAAAAATTCACAAAAAAAACAAGTTCACAAAAAAACACTTTAAACATAGACACCAAGGTAACATACATACAAAGTGCATAACGAGAATACCTACACCAGATCAGGGTTAATGGCAACATGTCATTAACAATAAAATATCAAAAGTTAGTGTAGTGAAAAGAAACCCTTTGCGGTGTTACTTTCCACAGGTTAACAACATGCAACATGCATTTCAAACATTATTAAGGCTCATGAAAGCAAAACGTTTAACATAAATGAGAGTAATGTAACAGTCACTACACAGAAGTGTTTTCAGTAATCTCCCCATTCATCGGTGATACTGCCTTCTCTGGCACATCCTCTCAATTTTCTGAGGAATCTGTTAAAAAAAACCATCAGAAGATTAGTTTGAATCATCCGATTTGGTTCAATACGCAATAATGACTAATTTTAGATCATGATTTGAGCTACTCACCGCGAACAATAAATGTCTTGGAGATCATATTTTTCCCGTTCCTGGAGATGTTTAGTTTATAAATACCGTAGTCTGTGGGCATGACGTCACTAATTGTAAGATATCCGTTATGCTTATCCAGCTTTACTCTGTGACTGAATGTTTCATTATGAACAATGTTATTGCTTTGTTCATTCAGCCTGGCAAAGACTTTGAATGGGTTTGTGCTGTCTTCGTTCAAGTCTCCAAACCTCCACTGCAGCACATCAAAACTCTGTACCGCAGTAACACCAGTGTTTAGAGTCACCGACCCTCCCACACTCACTGACACCATCTTCAGTTCATCCGTCTCAGCCAAAACATCACCTGGAGAATCTAGACAGAGAGTGAATATTCAGTGTGAGTATGATAAATTATTAATAACTATAGCAGATCCATTGTTCCTTTGTAATGGTACTTGATGACAGAAGGAGGAATATTGGATGTCAGTAAATTAGAATTGTGCTTTAAGTCTTAAAGGGTTTGTGCTCCCCCAAAATTAAAGTTCTGTCATTAATTATTCACCCTTGTGTCGTTCCTAACTCTCCGATAATCTTCTGAACACAAATTAAGATGTTTTTGTTGATATCAGAGAGCTATTGGTCCCTCCATAGACAGCAACACAACTGAAATAATCATGGACTGATGTTTTTACTACATCATTTATCATCCAACCTGACAGAACTGGAGAGGATCCCCAAATCCAGGTGTGAAAAACTTGTTGCATCTTTCCCAAAAAGACTCATGGCTTTATTCCATCAAAAGGGTGCTTCTACTAAATACTGAGATACGGGTCTGAATACTTACGACCATGTGATATTTTATTTTTCTTTTGTAAGAAATCTGAAGAAATGTCAGCAATTCTGTGTTTTTCTGTCAATATGGGGTGCTCTGTGTACTTTAATGAGGAAAATAATTAACTGAAATTATTTTAGCGAATGGCTAACAAAGAGTGAAAAATGTAAGGGGGTCAGAATACTTTGCGTACCCACTGTGTGCTATCAAGGTAATATACAATATTTTTAACATATCACTACTGGATGCAGTAATACAGCGTCTTACCATTATCTATCTCAGTGTATTCTTGCCTAGGAGTCTGGCCTGTTTAAACACAAACCACAATGAATTAAATCAATAACATAAATTTGATTAAAAACTGCTAAAATGACATGCTTGCACAAACCTCATCTTTCTCTTATAATTATGAGTAATCTTACCCAGCTGATTTGTTTTTCTGTATTTCCAGTAGATGCTGAACATCCCAACTACAGCCAAGACTACAACACAAACTACAATCGCAACGCAGATAAGCACCATGGGACTGTAGGATAAGCCCTCTTCAAAGTTTAAACTTGATTCGTGCTCTGCAAAACAAAATAAATAAAAAAAGTAAAACAAAATAATATAAATAGAGAACTAAACAAAACAGTAAATTTCAATACCTGCACACAGCTGACAGAGTTTGATGTTCAGATGTGTGGTCTGGTTTGTGATGGGGTTGTTGAGCACACAGCTGTAGGTGTTGTTCTCCTGATATTCCACCTCCAGAGGTAGAGAGAGACTGATGCTGAGATCAGACTCACTGATGCTGGACAATAAACTGTTTCCTTTGTACCAGGAGAGAGTCACATGACCCACGTTCACCACTGAACACAGCAGCACACATCTGGATGCTTGAGATCCTGGTGAAGGACACTTAGAAGAATTTGTAGTGATGACAGGAACGGGCAGAGGAGCTGGAGATGGAAACATCAAAACAAACAACAGAAAAAATAGTGACTAGAAAAAAACAAAATATAATACTAAGATAAAGATATGTAAATTTCCACTAGTTTTTCTCTCTGGGTAGCTCCAAGTTGTGATGATCTCATTTTCCCCGTTACAAAAGAAACCAGATACTGTACGTTCAGCTTGGCTCGCTTCCAAGAAGATATAGGATGATAGTAGGACTAGGACTAGACTAAGTAACTTGGCTAATTTTGGATTTGACCTGCCGAATGACTCATGCGACTAGTGTATATCTTGATGATGTAATGCACTAAAATGAACTACAAAATACTCACCAGAAACAATAACACTGAACGTCTTTGGTGGGACCTCGTTTCCACCAATGATCCGCAGTTCATAAAGTCCAGAGTCTTGGCTTGTGGTGTTTTGGATGGTCAGCGATCCAGTCCGATCATCCAGCTGCAGTCTGTTTCTGAATTTCCCATCGAGAACATCGTTGTATAGTGAGATCTTATTCACTACATTGTTGATTTGAGCAATACGAGTGCTGCCGGGGCCAAATGTCCACAGTATACGTTCATATTTCTGTATGTCAGTAAGACTGGTGTGTAGCGTTAAAGCATTTCCTTCCATCACTAACTTCACAATCTCACCAAACACACCTGGAGAAACAGAAACAGCTGTTCAGACTGACAAGTAGAGCAAATAAAGGTCACACGGTGGGAAACTCATGCAATACTCATGAAAATCATGCAATAATGTAAAAATGTGTAATAGTTTTAGGACTTGTATTGGAGCACGTGATTACATGTCCCAAAACACATTCTAGATTTTTTTATTTTAATTCTTCTGTGATGGTATTGTTTGTTTGGGTAAATAGTAGCCTATATCGCTCAACAATAGTAAATTAACATATTTATATTCGATTACAAATACACAACACTCAAGCAAGGTTTCTCAAGAAGTGAAAGCGGAAGCCTTTAAATACTCACCTTTTGCGAGCAAAATGCATAAAAGTAAAACATTCATTTTTGAGTAACTTAAGTATAAAGTGTCGTAGTAAGTGTTTAGCCCTTAACTAAAGCTCTCGTGATAAATCCCGGCAGACAGCGAAGAACAGCTAACATTTTTGGTTGTAACAACACTTTATAGCAATATTTTACACCCATTGAGATTCATTCGTGAATTATAATCGTCTTCGAAGTCGTATCCTGATTATGAACGGCAGACTTCAGCCTAGAAAAGCGGAAGTAAGATATGTTGGAGACATGTCAGGAAGTGTTAGACCTGAAGGCATCATGAGGGAAGGATGTGAATGACGTCGTCTCCTACCCATGCATTCAAAAACATGAACTTGTTTGGAGCTCTGCTGTTCATATCTTCCAGAGGACTTTCCCAAATACTTGTGATCAACTGATTGTCAGCTAAAATGACTGTTTTCAATCAAATAAACCAGTTAATAACTCATTGACTTTACACTTGTTTTGTGTGTCTTGCACTTGCACCTGATGGCCGCTTGTGGGAAACATGACTTCTTGTGGGTGCATACTAGGTCAACCTGAATCAAGAGACTTGCAGCAGATGTGTGTGACAAAGTGAAACCTGCAGTGAATCTTCTTTTTATCTAAACGTGGTTTTGTTTTGTCAAGTGGACGGAATAGTTTGTGTTTGTGTCTGTGTCGCATGTGGTTAAATGGCTTCCTGCCTTGTAACATGAACCACATACTTTTCCTTTTAATATAGATAAACAAGTTAGGCTGTCAACACTATTTAATGATATATGTATATATCTATTTGCCCATGATTATTTAATACTTTATAAAGAAAGAAAATTAACAATGACAAGAAATCATACTTTAAGTACTGTTTGCTCACTGGTAGAGTAAGATATTGAGAAGTTTTATTTATATTAATACCATGCACATGATTTTGGCTGTCATAAATTATAAAGAGAAGGCGGCTTTCTACTTTATAACATACGTTCTATGGATAAATGTGTAGGTGAAGTAGAACAAATGCAAGGAGCCCCGTCTGCACGCCCCGGGGAGGGTGTAAAATAAGGGAGGATTCACACCCGGTCACATTTCAAGTGACGTTCTCTTAGAAAGCACAGCAAACTGCTGAGGAAAAATGCTTCATGAATTTGTTTGGTTTGGTTTGTGCTTCTGGCATCTTGTTGGTAAGTTAATATGCCCTCTTTTTTTAGCCCTTCTAGCTCTTTCAGTTTCATAGTGGAGTAAAATCATATTGTTGAAAATTACTTATCTGATTATCTGTAAGATGTCTGAACCTGCTTATTCATTTTTTATTTAATTTTATAGTTTTTGCAATGTTTAGCAAGCTATTAACTGGCTATATACTACAATCATATAGTAAGCAAATAATCTACTGAACAAATTATCATTTTAAATTCTTATATTAGTGTAGTGCTGGTTATCTGTAAATTGTTTGTC
>JAUMHI010000068.1:0-12148 GCA_032359435.1 Enteromius unitaeniatus | reverse complement strand
GAAGGCTGTCAGCCGAAACATTTGTATTATTTTATGGCCTGTTGTGATTTACCAAACATCTTCTGAAGGGCATCTTGTATAGTGCAGACTATTTAAACGTGCTAATGAAATGACATCAGCAGAGCGGCTAGTTTGTTGTCATTTCAGGACATGATTATGATGTACAATACCGTTCAAAAGTTTGGGGTCAGTAAGATATTTAATGGTTTTTAAAGATGTTTCTTCTGCTCATCAATAATAAAGCATGGTTATAGCTTTTCTTTATTTTCTTATTAATAAAGTTACTTTTAAAAGTAATGCATTACAATATTATGTCACTCCCTAAAAAAGTAACTAATTACGTTACTTAGTTACTTTTTATGGAACATAATGTATTACACTACCTTTCTGTTACTTTTTAAATATGGGCAGAGCTTGAGTGTTTGTTTGTTATAAGAAGTTCTATATTTATAGCAAATCTAAAAGACCTTTCACACCAAAAAGTGTCACGAATTAACTTCAGGCTGCATAAAAGTAAATTCACATCTGTAAAGTAGAATACAGAAGAAAGAAGAAAGAATTGGCGATACTTTTTTGAAAAGGTTACCCCCCAAAACTGCTTAAAACAGATCAGTCTCTGTCGTGTTTTTCCTTGTAACAGTTGCTGCTGCTTTATTTACTTCTGATGTTTGAGTTCAACAAGAGCTGGAGCTAAAACACCTTCCCACCCAGTCTGACCTGAACTCAACTAGACCAAAATCAACTCAAATAGTCACTTATGAAAACAACAAGAGCCCACTTTTTTACTCTTCAGTGCTCAGAGTATCAAGAGAGTAAACTACAAGGTTCTAGATAGGCCTTGATTAAATCTATATATATAAATGTAAAATGTTAATGTGTGACTGAGAAACTCTGTTTGTTCTCCAGTGTTTGTTGATTCAGAAGAAGTGAAGTCAGCGACGGAGGGAGAATCAGTCACTCTACAGAGTAATGTTACTGAAATACAGAAACATGATCTGATAACATGGACATTTGGACGTCCAGAGACTCTGATAGCTCAACTCAGTAAAGAGGATGGAAAAGTCTCCACATCTGGAGGTGATGCTGTAGGATTCAGAGACAGACTGAAGCTGGATGATCAGACTGGATCTCTGACCATCACTAACACCAGATCCACAGACTCAGGAAATTACACAGTGATCATCAGCAGATCAGCCTCAAAACCCACAAACAGCTTCAATCTTACTGTCTATGGTGAGTCAGTCACAGATGTGTTTGTTCTGCTATTGTTCAGTAAAACTAATCTTGAGATTGTCTTTCCATCAGTGACATATGATTATTAGTCCTTCAGTTCAAAAACACTTGATGCTCCTCTATCACTCACACATAGTAGACGGTGATAATTTTTGCACCCAGAAATGTGACTTTCTGTCATTTCAGTCATGAAATTTGTCACAAAGTGACGATCCAGCTTTCCTGGCAATGTGTCTTTTCCACCCAATCACAAACCTCTCACCTATTAAATATATTATTTTATATCTTTACTAAATAAATTTGTTTAAAAAGTTGGTCAGGCAAACATTTAAAACTTCTTTACTTTTGTCAATTAAATATAGGTTAAAGAGAATTAAATCACTGATTTGTATTACAGCATTTCACTAGATAAATCTAATTCTCTTTGTTTTTAATGAAATGTTAAATTCGGTTTAGGCTAAATTTGGGTTAATAATATGTTCTGTAGCATGTTTTTTTCACAGACATGTGAACACTCTCCTTCACATTCTCCAGCCTCTCCACCTCGGACACCGCTGATCTCTGCAGCTGTTGCTGGATCTCTGTTGATTGTAGCAGCAGTCGTGATCTTCTGGATCTACAGGAGACGCAGACTAACAGACCAAGAAGGCAAGTGCTACCTAACACATCCGTAAAAGTACAAACATAATAAAAAATAGAGTATATATATATATATATATATAAGAATAACAAACAAATGTAAGATTGCACTTTGGTGTTGTGTTATTGTTGTAGGAACACATCAGCCTCGTAATGAAGACATCACTTACGCTGATCCAACATTCTTCAAACAAAAAGCAAAAAAAGCGGTAAGAGAATTTATTACTGTCAATAAATAAATACACAGTAAATCCAGTTAAATCAGCACTCCCAGTGTTTATATAATCCACTCTCAGAGTGTTAAAAAAGTAACACTGAAGCTTAAACTAAGCCCCATTTGTGAAACCGGGCCTATGTGTTATAACCACTCCAGCTACATCTACTGAAACACTTATAATGAAGGATGAGGGGGAAATCAAATCTTTGCTGAGCATTTCTCTTTTATGTAAATATTAGTAAACTCACAAATATTAAACATTGATTCTCAGTGACAATATACTATGTACAAGATGAAACAAACAGACATAAAACATAAATGAAAACAAAGAGTAACAACAAAAATAGCGTCCAACATATTTAGCAAGCAAGTTTAAATCAGTCCTAGTCCATGTATTGCAGCAGGCTTATTAATAGTTGAATCAATGTGCTATCCTACTTGATGATGAGTGATCCTTTGATAAGAGTTCTCTACTCAGTAGGCCGCAAAAGCCTTCACAGTAAAATCCACGTTATTGAGAATATTGCACTTGAGCAGATCAAAAGTCCAATAGTGAAATATGTCAGTTCTTCATTTTGATATTTCCAGCACATATGGTCCACCCCTTTATAACAGATAATAAATAAGTTTAGATTTTGAAAACTTATTTTATAAGATAAATGAACAAACAGGAAGAAACACTTGAGTCAGAAACAGACCTCATTTCTTCATAACACGTCTAACAGGTTAAGTGTGAGATCTCGCTGGAACCAAAACCAATGTGAGAAAAAAGTAGCACGTTTCTGCTGATTTATGCATGAATGAGTGTAATAGAGCCCGTCCTCCAACAAAAAACAACTCTATATGTCGTTTGTTCAAGTACCTTATTGCGACTACATTATTTTGACATTACAAAATATGTGATGCAATTAGAAGCTGATAAAGCACATCTCAGCATGCTGAAGGCTAACACACTGAATGATTAATATATTAGCAAACAATATATTTTTGTAAGTGGTTCTGAAAAATGCACAGATCTGAGATGTGTCTCTCTTATCTTTCAGGAAATCAAGCAGCAGGATGAGGTGCTGTATGCAGGCGTCGTCACCAGAAAATGATCAATGTATGTGTGTAATTATAAATGTAAAATGTGTAATTATAAATGTAAAAAACAGAAAGCAATTAAATAATTACTTATAGGCATTTTTATTAATATATAAATAAGTGCAATGTAAAATCATGTGTCTACACAAAAAGTGCATTGTATCAAATGATTACTTTAAATGTAAGTATCTCCTAATATAAAGTGGACCCAATCCCTAATTAATAATGTGTGGCACGCTAGAAAGATGACAAAGCCAATTTGTCTTTCTGCCAAAAAAACCCCCAAAAAACAATATACATACTGTCATGTTCCGTGTCTGTCTATGTCTGTGTTTGAGTTCAATTTTGGTATGTTCCGTTGTTCCCCCCTGTCTTTGTGTACCGTTTGGTTTAGTCTTGCCCTTATTTGGTCTTTCCTGTCCTGATTTGTAATTTGTATCACCTGTGAACCCCTAGCTGTCTCCACCCCCATCGTCTAGTTCAGTGTATTTAAAGCCCTTGTCTTTCAGTGTTTCCTTGTGTTATGTTGAAGTTGCATGTCGTTTGTTCGCTTGTGTTATGCTTCGTATTTTGCTGCCTCGTCAGCCTTTTGTTTCCCATGTTCCCAAGTCTATTAAATGTTTAAAAGCTCAGTTCCGTGTCCTTCGCTCCTTGCTCCAGCTGAGAAGCACGCAAACACGCAACACTCAGCGAGCCGCACCGTGACACATACATATATATATAAGTGAAAAAAATAATTTGATTATTCTTAGGGTTTAAATATAACTTAATACATTAATAAAACATTTATTTGACAAGCAGCATTGATAAGCTAAATGAGTAAATTTTGCTTGCAGTGAAATATTTGGGTAAAATTTATGGTTATTTACAGCTTGTTAACTCTAGAATTTCACCCACTTCAGACAGAGAGTTGGGATTCAATTGCGGTACAAAATGTTTACTGAGCGCAGGCACGGATCACAGACTGGGCCAGTGAGGCCGCTGCCCGGAGGCCCTTGGGGTGCAGGGGGCCGGTGGACGTCCTGCCAAGGGCCCGCACCAAGTTTGTGCGAACATTGTCTGAAGGTTTTGCTCAGGGGTTGATGCAAATGTTCAGCGAACTTTGTGCTTTTCCAGGGGCAAGTGCTCTGCCCAGGGGCCCACACGACCCATAATCAATCCCTGACTGAGTGTCTCAATGAACAGGAAGCAGAAGGAGAAAGGCAGGAAAGCGCAGGGACAACAACTTCAATCAGAGACAGGAGATCAGGAACCAGGAAAGCCAGCCAGAGCAACAGACACAAGATGGGTTAGCCTTCCTTAAATAGAGCTGATAATGAGCCGCAGCTGAAACTGATCAGCTCCTATCAACAACCCATGAACCGTGACAGTAGTAGTGTGGAGAGATCACATTTCAATGATTTGAATTAATTATAGAGAGAGCAAGATAGAGAGATGACAGTTGTGTGTGAGAATAACCTGCATCTGTGTTTCTCCACAAACAATGAAGCTGAGAGCGTTACCTAAAAAGCACTGATTTTATATGAAGAATAAAATTCAGCAAAGCTGTATCTGAGCTAATTTATTAACAAAAGTTACAGGGTAGCTTTGACAAGTTTCTGTGCTCTGAACGTTTCTGTAACGCCCAGCTGGAGTTGCCAGTGAGAACTAGACTCTTTTCTGTGTGTTTCATGTCTGTCTCCCCATTTCAGTCACTGGACTCCATTCCCCAGAATGCACCTCTCCCCCACAGCTGTTGCTAGTCAAGTTCAATCATTCAATCATTACCACCTGTATAAATATGGGCCTGTTTGTCTGTCTTGATGGCAACACTATTTAGTTTTTTTTTTTTTTTTTTTAAAGAGTTTATGGATTATGTTCAATAAAACTACTTCAGATAACACAAAACAAAATAATAATACTAAAAATGCAACATGGTGCTACATGATTGTAGTTTTCACCATGAATTCAATTTTAGCATGATTATTTATTTATTTGTTGTTATTTTTTGTTTGTTTGTTTTTCAGATGAACACAGATTGCTTTGACAAAAGGCCTATGCAACTGATTAACAACCTCAGAGCTCACAACAGGTCTATAAAGGTTTATAAGTTGTTGATAAGAGTCTTATAGAAAATGAATGGAGCTTTGGAGTCTGAGGGTTGTTCTTATAATTATTATGTGGTTGTTTCTGCTTCGGCTGAAGTAACTTCCACTGAGTGTTTCCTGTATTTGCAACACAGTGGTCAGAAGCATTTCTCTTTTGTTTCAGTTTAGATATATTCTTATCCTCAAAGGGTGTGTTCACTTCTGTTAAATGTTAAACATGTCTCTTACTATCACACTTTATTCACTATAGTTTAGAAAATAAAATATGACAAGAACACACAAGTTGAGATCAAATTCATCTTGATAATATCACATAGTATTGATAGAAAGTTTGTAACAAAACATGGTTATAGCTTAAAGTGCCAAATCTAATTTTTGATCCCAAATGTTGATCAGTTTCACTGATAGTCCTGCACAAATAATTTGTGTGTATAATGTCACAGTTTACTTTATTTTGCTATCCTCCCTTACATAAATGAACGGTAGTGTCTTGCAGCTACTGGTAAAAAAATACCAAAGATGATATCTGCTGTCTGAATGCTTTGTGGTTTGACTGGCTTTGTTTGTGATGTCATGGTGTCATGGTTGTGTAGAAATAACCATTACTGATATTCATCTTAACATTGAGCATCTGTCACTACTTCAGCACAATAACTTTCTCCATGTAGACAAAGCATTACAGCGACTGATCAACATCAGGACTTTAATAGCCATTTAAAACCAAACTCTCCACTCAGTCTACGGCTGAGCTCGAGGTGACAGAGCTACTCACTTGCTGTGCTTACAATACTTACCTGTTTCTCTGTCTCACTAGTGATTCAAGCTGACTGTGCTGTGGCCAATGTGATCTTGCTCCAAGTTGTTTAAAGAAATCTAAGTGGCCGCTCTCACCTGTGGATACTTACCTCTCGCTCTTACCTGGGTTTACAGCCTGTAAGCCTTTTAAACCTCACCTTGCACACTCACCTGCTCGTATCTGTCACTCAGCACCTGTGGAAAGGAAAAAGTTGTTTATGAACTGTGTCCACAAGCTTTGAACGCTCTTTACGATTCACCGCTACTGTTTATACCTGTTACTCACCTGCAGGAAGGTTGACGAATTGGAGATCGTCCCATCCACAAGGCTCCCAGTTTATAAGCAATTTGGAGATCGCTATTCTAAGTTTATATTTCAGTCATTATCATTAATGGTGTGGCATGTAGTTCTTTTAAAAAACGTGAGAGACTGTGGTTCAGAAAAAAAAGGCAGTATGTTAAACCCACAGCAGACGTGTAACACAAAGAGGAACTGTTTCATCTGAAGTAGTTAAAGACGACTCTGTGGGACATTTATACATTTCTCCTTTTCTGAGCTGCAGAAGAAAATGTTTTGCTTTTTTGTTTTGTGCTCCTGGCATCTGTTTGGTGAGTCTGAAATATTTTTATAGTTTTGATTGTACCAGAATAAAATTAGCATTTTACTCTGAGGTCTGTTTATCATAATATATAAAACAAAGCAACTTACTTTCCTATGTTCTGAAAGATAACACGGCTTCATGAGACTGTAATACTACTCATGTAACTCCTCAGAGACTCTGTACCAGTGTTTTTTTATTTCCTACTTATAATAAATTATTATTAACGTCACTTAAACACTGAAGACTGTAGCTAAAACATTTGTATTATGTCCAGTTGTGCCCCGAGGGGAACATGAATCTCACATTAAGAAAATATCTGAGAAATAAAACATGTCTAAAATCATGAGCAGAGAAGCTGATTTGCATTAATGCACTGAACACAGATCAGTCTCTGTAGTGTTTTGTCATGTTCCGTGTCATGTTCCGTGTCTGTTTATGTCTTGAGTTCATGTTTGGTTTGTTGTTTTTCCCCCTGTCCTTTGTATCTTGTTAGTTTAGTCCTGCCCTTATTTGTTCATTCCGGTCTGTGTGTCCCATTAGTTTCATTCGTTTCACCTGTGTGTGTCCTGCTGTCCCCACCACCGTCATTACGTGTCGTGTATTTATAGCTCATGTTTTCAGTTCCTGGTTCCTCTGCTCCTTCCTCACGCATTCAACAGCGGATCCGATCGTGACGTTATGGTCGCTGCAGTTATTTTGTTCACTTCTGATGTTGAAGTTTTGAGGGCTTGAGCTAAAGGCTCTGAAAATCAGCTCAAATAGTAACTTTACTGCAGTGTTCAGAGTCTGTGTTTAGAAAGATTTTGATCGTTTCAAAAGTACAACATTAAAGATAAACCAAAGTCATTTATTTTAACTTTAACAACAACTTTAACAAGTGACTGAAAAATATCCTGCTCTCTGTTCTCCAGTGTCTGGTTCAGCAGCAGTGCAGTCAGTGTCAGCGACGGAGGGAGAATCAGTCACTCTACAGACTAATCTTACTGAAATACAGAAACATGATCTGATAACATGGACATTTGGACGTCCAGAGACTCTGATAGCTCAACTCAGTAAAGAGGATGGAAAAGTCTCCACATCTGTAGGTGATGCGGAGAGATTCAGAGACAGACTGAAGCTGGATGATCAGACTGGATCTCTGACCATCACTAACACCAGAACCACAGACTCAGGAAGTTACACAGTGTTCATCATCAGATCAGCCCCAAAACCCACAAACAGCTTCAATCTTACTGTCTATGGTGAGTCAGTCACAGATGTGTTTGTTCTACTATTGTTCAGTAAAACTAATCTTGAGATTGTCTTTCTATCAGTGACATATGATTATTAGTCCTTCAGTTCAAAAACACTTGATGCTCCTCTATCACTCACACATCTTACAAGAATACACACAAATACATGACAATATCACACAGTAACTCTGAGTTTACGAATCTAAACTGATAAAGCATTGTTCCATGATAAAAACTTCAATGTGTTTGTTGTCCTACGTTGTCTGCCCTTATAATACTGAATTCATTTGATTTTAGTCTGTCAAAAAATAAATAAATAAAAAAATTACATTTGTGCAAATACAATCTTTAAGTACTAAAATAATAATAATAATTCATAATGGCCTAAAATGTTGTCTTTAAAAGTTATGTCTTGCTCAATAAATAGAAATAAATGAGCCAATATCTTCCAGGATTTGTTCAGTCAGTTCTGACTAGTCCTGAATATATGGAAGGAAAAAATATGTGCAAAATTGGCAACATGAAGATTTTGAATCTTCCTAAAACGTTTAACACATTCAATTTAGCAAAATGCTAATTAAGAGTATAGGAATAAATATTGAGATTGTTTGTTTGATCAGAAAGTGGTGACGGAATTATTTCTAGAAATAGTGTTATTTAAATCTCTAGAGACAGGCAACACATAGATATGAGACTGATTGGAAAGAGAATAATCTCAACTAAGAACATCATTCAGTGAAGATTTGATTCATCAGGTGACTCTAAAGATCTAAAAATCGGCCAAAGCCACACTGAAATCTCCACCAGTTGTATTAACAATAACACACATTAAATTTGAGATTTGTATTTCATAGCCCATTTGAGTCTGAATCAGAGGATTCTATCTTCTCTTATTTTAAGGATGCAGACACCAGCTGAATTACTTCCATCAATCTAAACCTCACTTGATTTGTTGTTTTTTCCAAAAGGTCAGGTCAATCGGTCTGTGATCCGATTGGTCTTCGCTGCTCTGGTGGGTGTGGCTGCTGTAGCTGCTGCTGTTCTTCTGATCAATGACATCAGATCTACAAGACGTTAGAAGAAAACAGAACATATCTAACATATCATGATACAGTCCCTTTGCAAAAATATTCATACCCCTTCATTTTTGCACATTTTGTTATGTTGCTGCCTCATGTAAAACTGATTTTTCAATCTACACTCCATACACAGTAATGCATCAAAATACAGGTTTTTAACATTTTTGCAAATTTATAAAAATAAATAAAGATTCCATTCCTTAAGTTTTTATACCTTTAACTGGGACAGGTGATATTCAGCTTGGGAACATTCATGCTTGTAGATGTTTCTAGTCTGCTGTTTCTTAGTACTGAGAAGTGTGTTTTAGTCAGTGCATTTTTTCCATCATGCATCAATGTGCAATCTTAGTACTTTTCTTTAAGCAACATTTTATTCATTTTATTTAGAAAAGGAATAAATACAGTTACTTAATTCTACAACATTACATTATTTAAAATTCTAATAATGTTTGAGTTTTTTTCGAAAAACGTGTGTCCAAAAATCTTGTGTCAACTCTTTTACCATCCCATATTTTCTCTCAGAACTGTGGAAGTTACAGAAAATTATGTCACATTCACTCACTGATAAGATCTGAAGCACTCAAGAGTATCTGTGCTCTCTTTTAATCTAAAAACTTCTTACACCAAGAGTTATTTTAAAACATCAACTCTGTTAGCACATTATCAAAAGGAAAAGAGAATTTATTGTGTTATTTAAAGCTCTTCATATATATGTGTGTGTGTGTGTGTTATATTTTATGTAGGCACTCCCAGGGAGTGACTGGCTCTGATGAACACCCTGCAGGAAATCCCTCAGCCAATGACCTTCCAGTGTTCAGACTCAGGGCCATCTCCTCAGTATTTGTGAGTGGTGGTGGTGGTGCAGGGCCTCCCCCTGTCTTGCGAGCCTCTGCCTTCTTTCTGTTGGTTGAAGAGACATCAAATGAAAAAGAGCACTGTATGAAAACAGCATTAGACATGTATTGCCATTTACATACTAAATGTCATTTGTAAAATTAAAAAAAAACTACATCCATGCTCAAACCTTACCTGATTGAATTATGTTTTTATATTTAATTTTCAGCTGCTGCCATGTTATTTTAATACCTGCAGGATTGTACCTACATGACAATTACAATTACATTCAATTACATAGTTTTAAGTTTTACCTTTGTTAAGTTCCAGAATTGAGTTACTAATTTCAGATAAAGTGATTCCACTGTCACAAAAATGTCACATATCTCGTAAGACTTATAATTTATCAATGGCATCTAGAAAAGTACTTTTTTTTAATAAAGATTGCTATAAAATTTTGCATGGAAATGTGCAATTTGCTGAGGATTATTAGTGATTTTCCCCTTGATTTTAGGAGTTTCGATTAGTGAATTATTAAAGTGACTGAACTAAATGAATTTGACAGAAAGGAGAAGAGAATTATTTAGTAAAAAGTAAGAAGGAGAGGAGCTGAAATCAAGGGATGCAGAGAGATAGCTCTGTGATCTGTAAGAGGTGTAGCATGGATGTTACTGTAACTGATCTACAACTATTTACTAGGCTTTGAAATGAGCCAATTCAGGACAACTTCCTTGCTACTCCACGTATTAAGTCTCTGATGTGGATACCTTTCTCTCCATATATCTACAACACTAAATTGTGACATGAGATTGCTTATTAGCGGACTCATAGAAGCAGCTCTAGAGGAGAACCTGTCTAAATCTGAACCTGTTTAAAACCATATTGAAATCCCTGCTTAAAATAAGAGCAGCATTGGGGACCAGAACTGTATATTTTCAGTGATCTCATCAATTAAAGTGGTATTTTCTTTAGAAGAATTTAATGAAATTGAGATGGTCTGGTGACACTACTAACAAGACGAAATCACCTTTAGGGTCACGGACAACATGTAAAATCTCACCAGCAAACTTATTTTTTTTAAGTTGGCAACACCTGCTGATCGCTCTGTACCGTGCAACAAGAAAGTTTCAGGTACTCTGAACAATGCGAGAGTATCTCTCCAGATCAAAAATGCATGTTACTCAGGTGCTCGTAAGATGTTCTTGATCTTTAAGCCTGGAATTGACATCTTTCACATTATTTTTTAGAAAGTTGTAAGACCATTGCAAATTTCAAGGACAAAACCCTTGTTTGTAATTGTTTTACATGGATCGAATCCTAAAATGTTGTGCAAGTTTACAATATTTGCAAAAGAAAAAGAAAAGTCTGTGTTTGTCTAGCAGCATAAATACAGTCAACAGCGCTATCTTGTGTTCTTAACCATGAACTGGTTTCCCAAATATTAGCTCCACGAAAGACAAAAGTGAATTAGACACACATTAGTTTATTTTAAGTTAAACAAGCCAGCGTCAGTGTTACATGTACTCGATTACTTCATAACTGAGACGAGATTGTTTAGTTCTGCCTATTTACATTTAGATATTTAGCACATTTCAGATAATAAACAATAAATCTTGTTTTTGCATGTTTTGCATCAGGCTCAAAATGATAAATACAAATTCAAGCTTTTCAAAAACACAAACAGATTAATTTCAGATAATACAAGCCTCAGATAGATGTCAGATTAAGTGCAATGCACTTTTATATCATAACAATAAGGCATGATCATAGAACCAGATAGAAAGGTAAACCAATATAAAAATATATAAAAACCTATAAAAAAAGTTTAAAACTTATTTTAAATCATTACAATGTTAAAAGGTTCACAATGAAGCTGTCCGAAGCATCTCAGGACTGTGTTTTTTGCATAACATTTCTCCAGGAATCTGACCAAAAAAAACAACAACATAATAATAGACAGCTATACTAAAAATAAAGATAGAAATAAAGATAATAAAACTCACTCACGAAGTTTTTGTGTACAGAATCCATGTTTTCAATACAATACAATACAATGCCATTAATGTTAAATATCTAAGTTTACATTTTTTTTAAGGTAAGATTAAATGTCATTTAGACTTTTTTTTTTTTTTTTTATAAAGAGCAAGCCTTTTTCAACAGAAAACAGGAAATTTTCTGTCACACATTTCCAAGGCATTCCTTCGCCCAAACACATAGCTTAAATAATACTTTTATATAATAATTAATTATACAATAATAATTTTAATGACGATAAATTAATGTATTACACCAAACCCTTGAGTTACTCACCAGAGACAGCCATCATCTGTCGGGGAAGCTCATACTG
>JAUMHI010000067.1:13020361-13032691 GCA_032359435.1 Enteromius unitaeniatus | reverse complement strand
CACACACACACACACACACACACTCTCTCTCTCTCTCACACACACACACACACACACACTCTCTCTCTCTCTCACACTCACTCTCACACACACACACACACACTCTCTCTCTCTCTCACACTCACTCTCACACACACACACACACACTCTCTCTCTCACTCACTCACTCATATTACGTAAACAAAAACTTTTATTTGGACGAGATTAATGGTCGGACAGCTCTATCTAAGCGTGGCACGTGGATGTGAAAGGTCACCAGTTCTGTTAAGCTGCTAGTTTATCATCTTAACCATGTAACCTCCCCTCCTGGTGAACTCTGACAGCTGCCCATCTCCAGCAGATCAATCAGCGCTGACCGATCACCTGCCCGCGGAGAGCTGCGTCACTGCTCTGTGTGACGACAGCCCGATAACTAACTTGGGTTAACCCGTTTGACTAGTCGTTAGTGATCCTTAACTTCACTCGAAAGGATCACAGGATTCGGCCTTCATCGAGCGACGCGACGCACTGGGATCCCGGCCGGTCGCGTCGCTGAAGTGCTCAAACTCGGCAGAAACTGTCGGCCCGAGCGCGGCGCGTTGAGACGCGTCAGACGCGAGGTACTCACCGTTCGCGTACGAGCCTCCGGCGCCGTTCTGTGACGCGAAGCCGCCGCTGGACATGGTGAGGTCGGATCGGTCAGCGAGCGTCTCACAGGCCCGTCATTCTCTAGCTCGCGCTGCCGAGCGTCGCGGTGATAAACAGCGCTTCCTCTCAGCGGAAGTCGAGCTGAGCACGGGCAGCGCACATGCGCACTTGGTACACGTGGCATTTCCTGTGGAGCGCCGCTTTCCGCCGTACTGGAAACACGAGTCAGAACACCTGTAACCTTATAAGATTTCATTATTAGCAGAGCTCACACGTCTTCATTTAAACAATACACCATTGACTTCACGACCCGAGAAATACATTGAATTGTATAGAAATGTAACTACGAAAGATGTCCTTTTTGCTTTATAGTGTCTTCCTAATATTTGGTTGTATTACTAATGCATTTGTTGATTATATAATCGCGAATAATGTACTTAGGTTCTAATAATTGTTATATTATTATAATAAAATGTAATAATATTCTTTACTTTAGATATTCTTTACTTAATCTACATGGGGGGGGGTAGCTTACTCTACAAATAATAGAGAAAGCGAGCATGCGCGCGTGTGCTGTGCTGCTGTTTCGCGCCGGACGGTTTCGATCGTGACACACAGCGGAAGTGGCGCCATTGTTGTGTGTCGTGGCTGTGAGCAGCTGTGAGTCTCCTCTCTCGCCTCTGCTGTGATCTTCAGTGACTCCGCTGCGCTGGAAGAGCTGCACTCATCTGTTCTCTCTCGAGGTAGGCTTCTGTGTCTCGGGTGTGTTCGTGTGAAGGTTTTCCCGCCGTGTGCGCGGGCTTCTCCTCTGCCGGCGCTCGCGCTAAAGCTAACGGGGGTGCTAGCCCGGTTCGGCGTAACGCTGAGGCTCGTTTCATTCACCCGAACTCTCCGGCACCGTGCTGACAGCGGTGTGTGAGCTGTTCTGGTGTTAGTGAGCGGTGGAGGGTCAGCAGTGACACGGACAGAGAGCTCAGTCTGGAGCGGTCAGGAGGGGTCAGCCTCAGGCCGGAACAAGCACTCGAACCCGCTGGACTCCGAATACAGCTCAACACAGCTCTCAGATTCTTAGGAATGGCGCTTGATTTTAATTTTGGATCATTTTAAACCGACTCGTGTGAAACCAAAACCAATAAACATCTAATTTTGAGTTTTTAGATAATTAATAATAATTTAAATGTAACGCATCCCAATTATTTCTTCAGAAATGAATGTTATGAAAGTTGTGACTAATTACTCCGAGCTATTAATTAATCTCTTAACTAAAACCCGAGAGGTTTGTGTTTCTCTCTTTAAAAAGTCAATTACTACAAAACTTTGATGCTTTAAAGTTCATGAGTTAGGGTTATGTGTGTGCTGATCAATGTTTGATATGATTACAACTCTGTTCATGTTTTATGACTCTTTTTGTGAAGGGTTAATTAGCACAGACTTCAAGTAGAGTGCCCGAATCCTCTCAGACTTCATAAGAAGATCTTTTAGTGTCTAACAGAGGAACAGAAGTCTTACAGGTTTGGACAGAACATGATTTTTGTTTTGTTGGTTTCATCACCTGACTTTGATACATGACAGATAAGTGGTTTTCAAATACTTATGAGCTATGAGGAGATTATTCGAACATTTATGAATGAAATGCCAAACTGCTGTGTTTTTGAGAATTTTCCAAGGTTTCTATGAGCATGAGTTTGAGTAAGTGCTCAGAGAAGGGTTGATTTTCAGGAATAACAGTGCATTCATGTTTGACTTGATTGAGCTGTAGATGCTCCTGTTACAAATGTTATGTTTATATTCACATGTCATGTGTATTTTCTGCTCTTAGATGAGTGTTTGGTTCCTCATCATTCAGGTTCATTTTAAGAGGCCTTCTGTATCTGTTTGTATGTCAAATGTCCTGTTGGTTGATTGGATGAAATAGCATGAACCAGTAGGATATAGGATCTTTGTGAGGCGTTTTATTTATAAAGTCAAGTATTTTTCTCTTGATATCCTGTGAGATCTGTTGGGTGAGTTTAAGGTTATCTTAGTGACATAGTTATTATAAAGCTGTGAAATGTTTGCACAGCCTTGTTAGTAAAAACAACTACAAGTGTTGAGGTGTGTGCGTCTGTCTCTGTGTGTGTGAGTGTGTGTGTGTGTGTGTGTGAGTGTGTGTGTGTGTCTGTGTGTGTGTGAGGTCATGCTGACGTGTAGTTCACACGTGTCCTTCACCTTTAGTTCTGCTGCTCTTTACTCCAGCAGCTGCTGACGGACAGATTGCGTAACACCAGCACTCATTCATTCATTCATTCATTCCTTCATTCATTCACATCTCTGAGGAGGAGGATGATGAAGGTGGTCTGAATATGAGCACGGACCTGTCTGTTGTCTCCTCAGCGGCTGGCTGAAGGTTTTTTTTTTTTTTTTTTTAATGAACTTTATACAGCTGCTGCTATCAAACGCTCTCATCCTGATAACAGCTGAAGGGTTTATCACAGAATTACTGTATGCTATTGTGTTACAAAACAGGCTGGAAGATAAGCTCTGGATGTTCATTATGACAAGGTTTAGTACTTCAATTATTTAATTGGAATTTCCGGACCGTTACATACTGACCTTAATGGATCTGATGGATCTTGATCTGAGCAGAAGCTGATTGGAGAGAGAATCTTGTAATCATGTAAAGTCTGGAAATGAATCAGTTTCATGGTTAGTATGTTTATATATGTTCTTCTGAACATACTCATGTATTTTTAACCCTGTTTTATGAGCTGGCCAGTAGATACTGAATATTTACGTCTTCTGAACACCGCTGTGATTCATTGTGTTCAGATTGCGTGTGTGAATGAATATGTGGATCAGATGGCAGTGTTCATAGAAACACAAGTCTGATATCAAATTCATTTTTCAATGTCAATCAAATGTCTAAACTTCCCTAAAATAAAGGTGCTTTTATTTAAGACGCAAATGTAAGATTGAGTCTTGAAAAACCGAACATTATTAGTTTATTCTTAAAGCAAGACAAATATCCGTCAAAGGAGAAAGAAAAAACAATTTCAAAAATTGACAGATTTGTTCTTATTTACTCTTATTTAAGTTTATTCAGTTCACAGAAAACAAGACTTCTGAAGTAAAAACATTGAACACAAGCTGATGTTTTTATGAAATGAAGATCAGCTTGAAGTTGCTTTCGGACTCTAAAGTGCTGCTGCTGTGATTCTGTGCTCTCTAGACATCGTGACACATTTGATCCAACTCTTTGTTCGCTCTCACTGTCTGTATTTCTTTGTTTGTATGACATGTCATATGTTCAGACTTCTTTAGCTTTGAATTTCAAATAATAGTATTTAAGGATCTTGGTCGTGTTGATGTTTTCTGAGCAGACTTTATAGAAGTTCAGACATTAATCTGCATATATGCTCAACACACAGCAGAACATCAAACGTGTGTAACAGGATAATATGACGTGTGTGAACAGCTAGTGTTTCCGCTCTTTCAGTAGATTTGATAAATACCTATTTAACCCATGTTCAGAACACCTAAAGTCCTGTCTGGTGAAACCTCTTAATACTTTCTTTTTTCAGATATTCCACGGCCTGGATATGTCCTTCATATTTGATTGGATTTATAGTGGTTTCAGTAGCGTTCTGCAGTTCCTGGGTAAGTTCATGATCTCCTTCTTACTGCGCTTGACCTGAAACATCCTCTTCCAATCAAAAACTGTTACTGTGCGTTCACACCGGTGGCGGCGAGAGCATCAAAGTGGCCGGAAGTCATTCATTCTTAAAGTGAGCCGGAGAGCAGCGGCGCGTCTTGGACAGCGAGAGCGTCGAGGAGAGTTGAAATCAGGCCAACTTTATGGTAATGAGCTATGATGCGGTTCGGCAGCAACCAATCAGAATATAGAAGTCCACCGCTTGAGCAGATTCCAGAAAACGCAGTCCTGTAAACTTTGGTTCCAACTCTATTAGTTCCCATGGCCGATCGCCATTAAGCAACAAAGAAGAAGTTGTTTATCATTGCTGTGGCAGGTTAAATAAATAAAAAAAAAACTGTGCATGGACCAAGGTTGCCGTGGTTCCTAGTGATTTTCTAATGTGCATTAACTTCATGTATTGTATAAATATAAGTGGGAATTTCAAGTTGAATTTAGCGCCAGAGCATGCAAAGCTGTTCCTGCTGCAGAATATTCCGACATATCAAAACATATTGGATTAAATGGAAAATATGTGTTGTAGAGAGCTGCAGCAAATGGCTTTTAATTGAAAGGAAACATGTACTACAAAAAAGTTCTTTCCATCAATCAATTTCTTACTTTCACAATCAATATATTTCACAAGGTTAACTTATACCCTCCGTGTGGTCAGTCCGCACAAGCTAGTTTTATTTGTGTCCCCTTTAAATACAAGACAAGCATTCAATCTGCGTCAAGAGTGTCCAAAAATCTCTACAGAATTCTGACGCTCTCGCCGGCGGCGGTGTGAACGCACAGTTACAGTGTCATCTGACGGCCTTCAGAGTTACATCAGGAGAACAAGCTGTCTTTGGAATAAGACCGATCAAAGAGCAGGAGTCGGTGGAGACGAAGCAGAAGTTGCTGTAGTTTCTCTACTGACTCATGCAGTGCATCATGGGCCGTTCTTACCCTGTGGCTCTGTTCGGTCTGGTTTTTCCTGTTCGTCCAGCACAGACTGATACTGAGCTCTGAAACACTCTCACAACATGCAGCCATGTCACTCTCACAATCTTATCAGAAATATTATGAATTCAACCAAATATTCTGAAGAGTCCAGTAATTAATTCATGCAGATGAGCCCGTCCAATCATATCTCTGGATTGTGCTGTGGGCGTCAGCCTTCGCTCTTAGCGTGAACACACAGACGTAATCCAGCAGTGTTCGGTCTGAGAGAAGAGCTGAAGCAGTGCTGCTGTGTAGTAGTTAATGACATGCATTATAATGATCTGCAACACAGCCGTTTGAGCTGTACGCTGGTGAGAGTGTATAGATTGAGCAGCTGGAAGCCTGTTGAGTGCTACTGTAGAGGGTGATTTCATGAAAGCTGAATCTAATCTGGCAAAATCACTCTGTTTCAGGGCTGTACAAGAAGTCGGGCAAATTAGTTTTCCTCGGTCTGGACAATGCTGGCAAAACGACGCTGCTGCATATGCTCAAAGATGACAGACTGGGTCAGCATGTGCCAACCTTACACCCCAGTAAGTGTACAAACACCACACCGGCTCCAGAGAGCTTGATCTTCAGCAGCGCGTCTGGAAGCACTGCTCTGGACGTGTGACGGCTCTGTTTATGCTCTGTTTACAGGAGCACCCCACTGTTTTTGAAAATAGGTGATTTTCCAGCTCCTGTAGAGTTAAACCGTTGAGTTGAAGTTGCGCCGTGCACTAGGTTAAGCAAATGAAAAGTTGTGATTTTCATATTGTTATATCATTACTGCTGCTCAATTCATGCTACAGCAGCTAATTATTTGATTATTACGCTGGAATAGGGGAAGAGTTCCTAGCCACATCAGTCTAGAAATCACAAATTTTCATTTTCCGTCAGTCTTAGTACCCTGTGTTTTAAAGAAAATATCTCAAGTCTTTGGTCATTTTTGAGTGTGGTGCCCAACAATCTGTGCTAAGCTACAGCTAAAAGTGCTCCGCCAGGCCCAGCCTATTTTCAAAAATACTGGAGTGTTTCTTTAGTCCTGTTCGTGAAGACTACCCTATTAACATATGATCGTTTTCTTATATTGATGTCATATTCTGTGAAAGCCTGTTTCCACCATAGAATAAGACCACAATGCATCTCTCACAGCTGAATTGAACTGAATATTTCACAGTTCCAAGTTTAAATTTCTTTATTTTGAGTTGAACAACTGGGTGTTTTGTTCAGGAAATGTTTTGGTAAATGTATTTTTTATTTGGTTAGCATTGCGTGGTCTTGAAGCATTGTTTGCTACAGTGCTCACCTCCTTTTTAAGTCATGTTTTTAACAGTTGCCTTGATGGTAAACAAATACTTTAATGAGATTAGAGTTGTCATCTGAAGTATGAAGCTGTTTATTATAAGTCAAAGTGAAAGAGTGCGGGAATACTCTGACTGGTGTGTTTGTCCTCAGCCTCAGAAGAGCTGACGATCGCTGGCATGACCTTCACCACGTTTGATCTGGGTGGTCACGCTCAGGGTGAGTAGATGACCCACACATCGCCCTCCGTCTGCTTCAGATCAGTGTGTACTCAGTGTGGTGTGCTTCTCAACAGCTCGACGAGTGTGGAAGAACTACCTCCCAGCCATCAACGGCATCGTCTTCCTGGTGGACTGCGCAGATTTCGCCAGACTGGCCGAGTCCAAAACAGAGCTTGACGTGAGCTTTCTACTGTCTCTGAGCAGTCAGCTAGCCGTGCTCTTGATGAGCAGTTAGTGTCCAGGGGTCTGTTCTTCGTACGCCGCTAACTCAGTTAGCTAGATTTGATTGTTGTGGATTTGTCCTGTTCTTGGATTGTTTCGTTCTTCGATGCACATCTTGGACTTGCTGTCATAGCAACAGGTCCATAAGCTTAAACCTGTGCAGCTGACGCGCTACTGTTCGCCAGCCCTCTCTCCTGGCTTTTGCAGCATTTGCTGTGTTTCCTGGTGTCTTTAGTAAAGTTTGACATTTAAAACTGCGTTTTAGTGCCACCAAAAAAAAAAGAATCTAAAACTACGAGCTTGAAGTCAAAATATTTTGAGAATAACATCTTTAAAGAATAAAGAGATATCCTCTGCTTTTAAAATCTGGCAGTTTTATAGCAAAATACAAACAATATGGATATTATAACATGACATATATATTGTAGCCAGACATATAGCTGAAATGGATTTAGTTTAAGCGCCAATGTGAATCAATTCTGCCGATTACAGTGAGACTTCATTATAAATTAGTCTATTTAAGGGCTGTGCAATTAATCGCAATCGCAAAAAAATTGCAATAGCGCTCGGCCGTCAGAAAGAGCGGAACAGAACTGCGTGATGACGTACATCACAGACACGCTGCTAGCGCTCAGCAGTAGTTGGTTAAGCTTCCTCGCGGAAAGTTTTAGCAACAAAATGAGTCCCCCTGACTGCAATACAGATGTGGATGAACTAGTTTCCATAAGTAAGAAGGCAAACGAAATAGTTGATAAGACAGGAAACACTAATTCAGTGGTGTGGAATTGGTTCGCCTTTTTTTAAGTCCGACTAGCAGCGGGAACACATCAAATCTGTTCCACCATTAAATGTGCCTAAAAGAAAGAGACATTTCCATTCGATGATAAATTGGTTGGTCTGTGTTTAATGGCAGGCGATCTATCGCTGTAATGTGTTATGACTAGTGCTCGTGTCCGCTGTTATGAGTTGGCGCGTGCACAAAATTCAGTGCAGACATCCATAGTGTGTGTCCTAAACGTTTTTTCCTGTGGCTTTCTAATATAGTCCATATTGATATCGGAATTATATCATATCGACCAAAATGAAGAAATATATTGTAAATCTTTATTAGATTATATTGTCCAGCGCTAGGTTGTGATCAGTGTTTCTACTGTCGATACAAATCATCTTTTCACGAGCGCACAATAATCCTAGACACCTCAATCCAGCTACACTAATCATCAGCAGCAGCTGCGCTTGGAGAACCGGATTAGCCACTGATCTCATCTTAGATGTGTCAATTCATCTCGGATGTATCAAGCGACGTACGAAGAACGAGCCCCTGACCTGTTCCTGGAGGACCACTTTTATTAAACGCTCCTGGAAAAAATGTTTTCATATTCAGAAAAAAGAAAAAAATAATCTTGCCTGATTTTGAGCTTCAAATAGTGTACAATTTAGAAAATGTGGCAATTTCATTGTAATTTTTTATTTTTTTCCAAATGAAATAAGCGGTTAAAGTTCAAACCTTTTTTAATTTTTTTTTGAAAAAGAATAAAAATGAATAAATACATTTGAAATTTGACATTTTAAACAAAATTTGAGTGATTTAAAATTTAGATTAAAAAAAGTAAATGTGACGTAAAAGTATCAAATTTAAAAAAAAATTGTGAGTGGTTAAAATTTCAATAATTTAAAGTAAACTCAAAAAAATATATACTTTGAGACTCCCTTTCAGAGAGAATCTGTAAGGATTATGCAAATATTATTTCAAGTGTCTGGATTCATCAAGTCTCCTGTCTAATGCTATACTGTACACGTGTGTGTGTGTGTGTGTAACAGGCACTAATGACAGATGAGACGATTGGAAATGTGCCCATCTTGATCCTCGGCAACAAGATCGACAAACCTGAAGCCATCAGTGAGGAGAAACTTCGCGAGCTCTTCGGACTGTACGGTCAGACGACAGGAAAGGTACGACACGGCACTTGAGACGAGAGCCTGAAAGGAACAGTCATAACAAATTGTTTCTTGTCTCCTGATTTGTTTGTGTGTGAGGCAGATAATCTGATCTTGGCATGAAGTAAAGTCACACATGAAGGTTTTTTAGGTTGAGAATGGGACAGTTTGCCCCGCTTTTCCACTGTCGGGCCGAACGGTTCTAAGAACAGTCAGGTACGGTTCCAATTGTGTTTCCACGTGAGCCTGGCACGGCGCGGCATGATTACAAACCGTTCTCCCCACGGTTAGAGAACTGTGAGGAACCCTGCTGGAAGTGTGTGTGTGTAACGTTATCAATCAGGATCTGTCACGTCTGGTGCCTGGCTGCTAGTTTCTCCGTATCTTGCTAAGCACCCTATTTGAGCAATGTATTTCAAAGAGATCCGTTCTCGGTCCTGCTGTGGAACCGTATCTGTACCGGATCGGAGAGGAACGGTTCTGCGAAGAGAACTCTTCAGCTCGATGGTGGAAGAGCAGCTATGGATCCTAGATCCCATGTTTGCACTGTTTAACATCAGGGCTCACAAAATTTTGAAATCTGTGGTAGCCCTTCGGGCAGGCACTCTTCAGTTTAAGTATCCCAAAAAAAAATTTATTTTTAATGTATTGTATTGTAAAGGAAACAAAACATCAGTCAAAACAAAATTAAAACACAAATTAGAACTGTATAAAATACAGCAGTCAAATATTTGATTGTATCTGAACAGAAATGTCCATGTAGAACATGAATCAGTCTGATGTGTCAGAACCTGAAATTTCAACTGGAGTCACAGATGAGAAAACGGTGAGGGTGAGGGCATAGCATCTCCTTTTTTGACTCATAGTCAGATTTTTCAGAACTTTTCCTCTTTGTGGTAGTCTGCTCTACTTCTGTCCTCATTCCTGACCTGTCTTATTTACCTCAGCAGAACTAAAATACATGTAGGGCTACAAACAACGATTATTTTTTCAATTAATCGGATAAAAACTCGCTTCTTTAATTTGATGTTTTGCTTAAAACTATATAAAACCACAAATCAGGGTTTAAACTTTAAAATCCAAAAGCCACATAAATGCATAAGTAAAACCACAGTAATTTAATTTGAAAACAGATGTGCTAGTTAACAAGTTATCTTTGTAGCGGACTATTCAATAAAATGCAGCTGTAGAAATGCAAAAAGCTTTTTAGAGTATATAGTTTATTATTGAACTGAGCAGACGCAGAGAGAGGAGCATGAAAGCTGTGTGCTGGTTACCGTCATCTTAGACACGTTTAGGGATTCGCGCGTGTGCTTTTTCCCGCAGACGCCATTGTGCGAGCGGCTGTGTATCTGTGTGTATTTGTACATATTGTGGTCAAGCATATCCCAACATTAGTTGAAATGTTTAAGCTACATGAATGTGAGCTGTTAGAGGGACATCAACAGAAGCTGAAGCGCTCTCTTCAGGACACAGAGGCGTCCACGTCATCACTTGCATATTATTTAAATCACTATTTTAAACTGATTTTTTTACGGCTGTGTCAGTCGTTTTGTCCAGCACACAAATGAAACGAAACTCCGCACACTAGGCTACATGCAGCTTTTCTTTTGTTCTTTCAGTTTTGGTTATTGATTTATTGATTTGAAGTAAAATCATAATTCTCGTTTAGGCCTATATTTATCCTTTATAATGTTTTTTCTTTCTCTGTAGGGGCGTGATGTGATATAAGACCATGAGAATCCTGCTGTTTCCTAGCTTTTGTAAGATGAGTCGGTGAAAAACGGATTAGTAATTGTAATTCTAATTTAGTCTAATTTAAAATAATCTTTTTGGTTAAGAGTTAATCGATGGAGTGTCAATTGTTGGTTATACCCGTAATTGCACAATTGAACCCTTTTTTTATTATCTAATATTTATTGTATTTACTGATTTTTGAGAGTGTTCGCGATAGAAGTTAGTGATATCACATTCTATATATAATTAATTCGCTGTTTGAATAACCATGGAAAAGAAACGTTATTAAAAAAATCTATTTATAGTTATTATTTTTATTATTTTGGTTAATTAAATTGTAATCACGTTCAATACAAATTCTGTCCGATTAAACGTGTATAATTAGCCTGTATGACACATACGATTGGTTCTTGCCCAAAAAGACGGGTATACGATGTTTAATACATTTGGCTGTTTTTAGCCTTATACCCTGGAGTTGGTTCACCCTCCACCTATGCATCTCCCATTTGAAGAAAATAAGGAATAAGTTATTTCTCTTTATTTTAGACTTTAACAGCATATTTGAGAGAGCGATGTGTGCAAGGTCAGGCTGGATGGATGTAAACATGGATGTAAAATGAACTGAAATGTGGCTATAGCTTTGATGGGTTGTCTGATATAACTGGATATGGATAATGGATTCTATAATTCAATACAAAATATTTTATTGAAAATACAATCAGGTGAAATAAAACAACTTTTGCTTCTCTACATGAGAGGTCTACTAAACTAAAACATGGGCAAATGCTAATATATTTAATAACAGTAATATATTTCAGTGCTTACTACTTCAGGCTAATCTTTTTTAATCTTTTTTTTGACAGGTTGTACTAAACACCTTTGAGTTTTCAGTTAGTGTATTTGATGATATATATATTCTTTTTAATAAAATGATCATTAAGTGTTGACTGAGAGTAGCTCTGGATGTGTTCAGGTCTTCTCATAGTGAGTGAGACAGCAGACGCCTGAAAACCACGAGCGTCACGCGCACTTGAGTGTGTGCTGGATATACAGTATTAGGAGAAACAGCGCTGCTCTTTCACACAGACACAGAATATAGAATTACAGTATATGGCAGTGTTTGTGCGCTGTATATTCACAGACACGCACATTGAGATTTGATTTACTGCACAGCTAGATTTAGATTTATACAATTACATGACTGGATTCCCTCTGCATCACAGAAATAATGCGTCTTTAATATTTTTATGGTCACGGAGGGATGGTGCTGGCGAATATGGGAGAACATGTGGATATCCATCTTCAAGGACATCCCCGCGATCGTTTTTCGGATACCCAAAATATTGCCATACTACCAATTTGAATTAGTTTTACGGCGGGACATAGAGAAGAGAATTAGCCTCTGTATCACGTTTTCTACGCTGTATGGGAGGAGTCTACGCAGTCAAGCACAAAGACGTAGCATACACTGCAGCACGAGTGAGATCTGGTTTCACGTTTTCTCTCAAAACCGGTAATAAGCAGTGTTGGGAACGTACCTTTAAAAAAAGTTATTAGTTATAGTTACTAGTTACTTCTCACAAATAGTAACTGAGTTACATCATTACAAAAGTAACTAATTACCAGGCAAAGTAACTATTGCGT
>JAUMHI010000067.1:12998203-13010292 GCA_032359435.1 Enteromius unitaeniatus | reverse complement strand
GTAAATGTTGATCTTGTGGACATTAGTTAGGTCTCCATGAGGAAACAAGCTTATAAATCACACAGAATGAAGTGTTTGAGAATGTAAAAGTGTGTTGTGTTTCCTTTACACCTATGAAGAGAGAGACCCCAGAAAACATGGAGACAATACATGAGTGTGTGTGTGTGTGTGTGTGTGTACTATATATACACACACACTGGTGAAGATCATGAGCAGAGCTGAATACAGGCAGTGTCTCTTTACAGTCTGTTGTTTTCCATTTAAAATGATCTTTATGAAGACTATGAAGTGCTCTAAACACAGATGTGACTTTGACTGGTTTGGTGAATCTCATCAGCTGTAGGGTTGTGAAGTGTTTTAGAGCAGTCTGGTCTTGATATTAATCAGAGCTCTGATTTGATGTAAAGCTGCAGAGGAAGGGCAGGCCGTGTTTCATCTCAACACTTTCTCACCACTTCCTCAGATCTCTGCCGCTCGCTCTGAACACTGAACACATTATCAGACAGGGACTATCACACAATAATCAGCTGTATTGAGATTTGACTGAGACTAAACTACACTTTAAAACAGCACAAAACATTTTTTTTTTGCTATGATTAGGTGAGGTTTATTTATTTAGCCCTGGACAGCTGTTGTCGGGGCTTTATATACACGAACAAACAACCAATCAGGAAATGGAATACAGCTGAACCTGGTAGGCGCTCATGAGAACACGGCATTATGGGAAACGGAGTCCGTGAGCGGAACAGGCACAAAACACAAAACACAGAAAGAGACTAATGTCTAACAGTGATGCAGTAACATGTCAGAACAGATAACACTCGTTCACTATTAACAACCACTTGTCCTTCAGTAAACTCCTAATGTGCTGCTTATTAATAGTTAGTAGCTAGTTGTTAAGATTAAGATTAGTGTTGGGGAGATTAGGGATGTAGACATTAATATGTACTTAAATAGCACTAATAAATTAATAATATTCTAGTAATGTGCAACTAGTTAAGAGTCCCTAAAATAAAGAGTTACTGTATTTACTTTGATGTGGTCTGTAATCCGAGACACAGTGGGTTAATATGATTTTTTTTTCATTGTTTCTGTTACAGCTGTAACACTCTGACTTTATACTATATTATATTATATTATATTTAGGGGTGGACATATAATTTTTTTTAATCTAGATTATTGTAGATTAAAATGGCTCAATTGAATTCTGCCAGCGTCATTCAGAACATGTGTGCTACCTCAATAGTGACTAAAAGTAAAGCCCTATTGGGACGGGACTAGTTTCACAGGGGGTCGTTAGAGAATGCTTTATTTCACAGAAGTACTTGGTGATTTTAATCCTGTCTGAATCTGTCATGTCTGTGTTTTTCTCTCACAACCTCTGAGATAATTCTAGAGTCCGAATGCCATGTCTGTGATATTATTTTTCACAGCATGTTTCCTTGTGTGTTTTGGCCAAGGAGATATGCTGTAGCTCCTCTTACCGCATGCACGTTTATTATATTTTGATATAGAAAATAAATAAATAAATACAAATAAAGAGTCAGATCATATAAACTGTGAAGAGCAGGTTATTGTAATATCAGTATCAGGTAAGATTACTCACGTTCATTCCTGCACTCGGTTACATATGTTTTAATTATCTAAATTAAACATGGGTTTACTACAAATAAAAATCATAATATTTGAACTAAAGTAACCACACATTAACATGGTTTTACTAGCCATTTAGCTTCACCATGGTATTTGTGATTATACTAATTGTAATCAATCTGAATGACTGTAGCAATGCATCTCTGTGACGCACAGATGGACAAAACACACACCCTCTCACCTCTGTAAGAAACACCGAGGTGTTAGTCCTGTCCGAAACGGTACATGAAGATCACAGACGGCAGGTGATAAGAATCCAAGCTCACACGTACAGTAGATTAGAAAACTAGTCCCGTCCGAATAGAGCTACAGTGCAGTTCGGCTCGGTATACATCCGCACTAAAATATCAAGGTAAACTCATCATAGCTTGTGTAGTATAGACCCAGCTCCCAACACAACTCTGTGGAATTAATAGATTATTTAATAAACTAATAAAGTCTAAAATTGCTGTCATACAGCTGTACAAACACAATATTCATTTAGATTTGGAGGCCAAATCAATATTTTAATTTCAGCGCATCAATAGTTATTAAATACAGCTACAGGAAGCACTGAATATCTTTACAGTTCATGTCTAAATGATGTGCATTATGTGAGTTTTAATGAAGTGGTTTCATGCAAGATGTTGAATTAATCTGACAAATAAGATCAGCGGAGGTTAGATGAAGCAGAAATAAAGTAGAAATAGATCCTTCATTTCTTCACAGTAGCGAGCCACACTTGGATTCTGGTGCTTAAAGATCTCCTTCCCACTTAGAGAAGAACCTAAAGAAACGTTAACATCAGCTTCACTAAACGTTAACTAAAAACATTAACATCAGCTTCTTTATCGTGAAAGATTGTTCTTCAGATTATAAAAAGGTAAGAAAGAGATGTCTGCATGGTTCTTTGTGGAACCAGAAATGTAATTTTTATTTCTAAGCTGCACTTCTGTAACCCGCAGCACTCGAGATCATAAATTTTGGGAAATACCATGAACAAACTGTTTGTGTGTGTGATAAGAGCGGGGAGAAACCCTGGGCTCGCTGATTCACACACACACTCTCTCTCACACACACACACACACACACTTCAGCTCGCCCCGCTTAACAGAGTGACTCACGTAAACATGCAGATTATTTTTAATTGAAAGATGTGATCTAAACGTCTGTTTAACCCCAGTGAATCAAACACTCTGCGTTTATCTGTCGTGTTTAAACATGTCTGAAAATATCTCATTTCTATTGTAATGTTGCGTAAGGAATGGGGAACCTCTGGGGAAGGGAAATACTAGCCTGGAGTTTAAATCAGGATGAATAAACAATCGTTTGATCAGTGTGTGAGTGTGTGTGTGTGTGACGCGTGCTTCGGAAAAGACCCAGAAGCCTGAGAAATGGCTGTGATGTGACTTTGGTGAGGACGGTACTTTTATCTTTCTCCACAGATGGTGACAGAAGCCTTTGATGACAAATAGGGAACTACATTCACTGTACAGTAAAACTAAATATAAACGAATGAAATACTACCCTGTCACCTCGTAAATGATAAACTAATGAAAAACAATTATACTTCAAAGTATTTATTTCAGGGCTAAGTATAGGCCAAATACATTTTCATATTTCTGTACTTAATAAAATATCCTACAATTGTTTTTTTATTACACCAAAGGTTAATGCACTTTAATTGTGTGGAAGTAGTGTTAATGTCACTAAGTAGTCACACTTAGTATATTTATTGTGCTAAAGAGGAACTAATGCACGTATGCTTCAGGTACACTTTTAACACTTTAATAATTCAGTTCTCATCAAAAGTGACAATAAAACATGCTTTAGACTTATTACTAAGAAAAGAATATTGTGCACTTCTGATTATTATCAGTGTCGCACACACAGTCGTGCTTTTGAGTTTTTTTAAGATTCACAGATGGACAGAAGGTTCAGAAGAACAGTGCTCATCTGAAACAGAAAACTACTGTAAGATTATAACTCACTTGTTAAAACACTAAACCCATTAGCTGAACAGAGCCTGACCTCATTTAGTAAATTGTTCAGTCTGTTATCATACTTTAAACCATCTCAGATGGTAAAACCCAATCTGCAGATCTCACATTCTCATTCTCAAAACATGTTTTCCTTCATCAAAAGACAATGACGGAAGAATATTACATTTGTTTTGAGATTTAAAATGTAGTTCTCCCTGAGAATGAAATGTTTTCAACACTGTGTTTTTGTGTATTATTCACTGACTGCTTGATAGTGTTTATTATTTTGATGGTTAGAGAGCAGCGCTTGATTTTGAACACAGGTAAAAAAAGGTTTCACTGTACAACAATTCAATTCAATAAAAATTGATTTGTATAGCGCTTCTCATGATGCATATCATTGCAAAGCAGCTTTACACCAAAGTAATGTTTTACAGTATATGTAGTAGTAGATGTGAGATAAAGATCAATTAATAACGTAATCGAACAGACAAGGAACATTATAAATTAGTAGCAGAGTTTGGTAGTGCTGTGTGTTGTTCCAGGGTTGGCATCATCTGAAGTCCTCTGTGGGGTCGGCATCATCTCTTCTTAAGTGTTCTGGATCCAGACTGGAGCTTGTGAAATCCTAGTTACCACGGGATGACAATCCCCTGGTAGAAACAAGTCAATTTTGTTTTTTTACTGAACTCAGACTTCAACAGTTGTGTATTAATGTCCACTGCTTTCATGTTTTTAATGTTATAAAGTAAATAAAATACAAGGCATTTAAAAAAGACATAAAATCAAGTGATGAAGGTAGAAAGTTCCCAAGAGTGTTTCCCGTGGTTGAAAAACTGCTGAATGTTTTGGAAATGACTATTGTGGAAGCAAACAGTCTTGTGAAATGTGTCAAATAAGCAGATGATTATGTTCCTCTTTCTGTCAGAGATGTGTAAGTACAGAAAAATCTCCCGCCCGCTCTGAGAGTCTCGATACGACCTGTTACGACAAGTACACTATCTAGAGCCCTGCTGCTGAGAAACAGACCCAAACTGCCATTTATTCTTGATTCGTTACATCTGACCTCTGCTGAAGGAATCATGACCTTTCACAGGAAAATCAGGCAAAAGATAAAAGTGAATGGGTGCCGTCAGAATCCAAACAGCTGATGAAAACATTACAATAATCCACTTCAGTCCATCACATTACATCTGGAGAAGACAAAAGATGAAACCAATCCAGCTTTAAGAGTCCATAACTCATAATAACCCTTCCTGCAGTGAATAAGTGCCTCTCCTGATATCTATTATCAATTTCACAAAAGGTTAATGTTAAGCAAGAATTTTGTGTGTGTGTGTGTGGCAGGGTGTGTGTGTGTGTGTATATATATATATATATATGCATACTTCATTCTTCAGACGTCAGAGGTGTCAGACTCGTCTGACTGATGTATGTTAGTGATTGACAGATGAATGAAAATTCACTGCGTGTTGTTTTTTTGTTTGTTTGTTTTTCCTGTTTAATGTTTTGATTGACAGGTGGTTTGTGGGACGCTCAAGTGCTGCTAGGTCAGACTCAGGGTCAGGGTCAAGGTTGGGGTCAGGTTCTGTGGCGTATCTCTCCTCTCGAGTGATGATGTACAGATCCGTCCAAAGCTGCTCTAGTGACCTAGATGATTTTTTAGATGTGAATTCTTACATAATGTGTTATTCATCAGTAATGTATTTCTGCTTCGGTCACATGTGTTTGGCTGCTCGACTGGCTGGATGAGTCCAGCGCTTTTCTGCCCTGACCTGAAAAACCTACAGCTTCTATATGGCGTGACAAGCACCTCAACAGAAGCACAAATAACAAGCATTTGAAGGCAGTGCCAAGATAACAAGAGCTTTAATAGCTCTTGTGAGATAGAGATAGAGATAGAGATAGATAGAGATTTAATAGAGATGTTTGCTCAGCGCTGTAATGTAACCAGACTTGGTTCAGTTAATGTTAAAGCAGGCTTCTGAAGGGGACAAGGATGCTTTGAAGAGAGAGATCTTGAGCTCACTGACAACAAGATGTGCTGCTGCATTGTAAATCATTTGCATAGGACTGATTGTAGATGACGGAAGTTCAGAAGAGCACTGCAATAGTCCTGTGTAGAATTATCTGAGCAGGTGCCACGGGCCTCGTTTATAATATCATATGTGTTCAAACTCAGCAGATGTACACGCGTTTTATTATCTGTGTTTTGGCGGTTTTAAGCTTTTCCTGCTGCTCACGGCTGTAAATTAAAGGATTTGGGTGATGATAATGTTAGTGACATTAATTAGGAGTAGTTTACCAGGCAGAGAGCTGAAACTGTTCAGTTGCAAGCAAATTCAGGATAATTTACAATTCCTAGATCTGAGAGACACGCATACATGTGTTTTCTCTATGTATGTTAATTTTATGAATTGCACAAACGCATATTTGGGAGATGATCATAAGATCACATTTAGGAAGGTTTCTGCACAACATTTTTAGAAATGAGGACCGTTGCCTAAATGGTGGGATCCAGGGAAGTAGTGTATATGTAGAAGAACCGACCCCTGAGGAACCCCAAGGAGCAGCAGATGTGCTTTAGATATTCTCCTCCCCAAGACACCCCGAAGGACCCACCTGTGAGGTAAGACTCCAGTGATGAGAGAGTGAACAGGATCTGAGGATTGACAATCCAGCAGAATGAGATCTGAAGATTTAGAGTCGGTAGTGCTTCGGTGCTTTCAGCTGGTTGGCCACTTTTCCAGATTTTTAGTTCAGCAGGCTGTTCTGTGAAAGGAAGAACACTCGCTTGTGTTCTGGTGATTTTGCTATGAACGGGAGGAGAGAGACGGGTCTGTAGCTGTCTTCAACTGAAATGACTAGTGTCGTTTTTGAGCAGTGTGGTTGTATTATTTTATATTTCAAGCCATAAAAACATGGTTTTAGGTCAAGTTAACTGGACACACTGGGAGTAGATGACTTCATCATCAAGTGAGCAGACAGAACGTCTCGTCTGGATCTCTCTCTGTCTGAGTGTTTAATGGATGTGAGTCTGTTGTTCTCGTACTCAGTAACAGCAATACCACTTTCACCGCAGTATCTTATCAACGCACTCGTCTCTTCATATTTCACTGTATTTATTTCTATAGTAATGTGTGCACTAATGGCTGGCCACTAACTCATAGTTTCATTTATAAATCTAAAATCTGAGTGGATTCATGACACTTTGATGGGACAGTCTTCTAATCCTAATCTGTGACTCCAAGCAAAACGGAGGACATTTTTGTGTGAACTGTCTCTTTTAACAACTACATGAACATTAGGCTACTTCAAAACACATAGTTATTCAGTCTGAAATTATTTATAGCTAACACTTTATTTTACATTTACACCTATTAGTTGCTTATTAGCATGCATTTTACAGGGTTTCTCAGATCTTCCCCTGGAGGTCCAACGCTCTGCAGAGTTGAACTCTAATCAAACACACCTGAGCAGGTTAATCAGGAGCATTAGAACATCACAGGTAGGTGAGTTTTATCAGCGCTGGAGCTAAACTCTGCAGTGTGTTGGACCTCCAGGGGAAGATCTGAGAAACCTTGTACTAGAATATTAGCCATATATTAATATCTTATTCTACATCCCTAATCCTACCCAATACCTAAACTTAACAACTTCCGCACTAAAAGCAGCAACAGAAATTGTTTTGAGGGAAATATCGCAGTTAATAGTTGACAAGAGTTAGAGATTTATCAACTTTATATTGTTCAGTTTTAAAATAATTTAATATAATTTAAAATAACTGCTTTAATTGATCTCATTAATTGTTAAATCCACCATTTGATTAATAATTGTCAGCTGTGTGTTTCTATGGTAATTATAAATAATCTATCCACGCTAATTATTATTTCCTCATACAAAATGTATTATATTTACATGAATTTTAATAATTATTTTTAATGGCTATTTTAGGTCTATTTGAAGGTTTTACTTGGCTGATTGATGTAATGGAAACCGTTTTCATGCAATTATATAAAGAAATTAAGAACTGGCCTTCACAAATGATGCCGAGTGTGATGTTGGTGAAATGTTCAAATATTACCACAGTAGTGAGAGTAAGGTGCTCGTAGTGAAGAGGTCTGTAGCTCTGATGTGTAAGGTGAAGGTATGTGCTGTAAATTTAGATGCTCTTGCCAACAAGAGCTGATAAAATCAGTGATATGTAGGTGGGTTAGTCGTTGGTATGCCGTCTTACGAGTCTAAAACTGTCTGAGAGAATGTACTTCCTCAAGACGAAAGCGAGCAGAGGAGGTTCAGATCTGTGGTGTGTGACGCGAGCGTGCATAAATCACTCTGTAACACATATATCATACACATAGAGAAAGGCCTCGTCGGCGGTTAGAGGAAACGGCTCGCTGGATGTTTTCATCACACTTCCTTCTTTCCTTTGTGTTTCAGAGAGCATGATTTAATGCCGGGAGCTTGCAGACCTGTGAAGACTACCACAAAATCCTTGAGAACCCTGGGACTTGTTTCTGAATATCTGTTTATTCGGCTCTGGAGCCGCCGTACTGTTCCTCTCTCTTCACTTGTCTTAATGTGTTTGATGCACTTGATGGCTTTCTCCAAACTGACTTATTCATCTGTGATGTACTCTAATCAGCTCTAATGTTCCCTCCTGCCCGAACAAGGAAAAATAAACTGCTTTCCTCACTAAAAAATGCCTGCAAGTCTCTGAAATTCACAGCCATAAACTTCCTAATTAGAGCAAAAGATGTTGTTGCTCGACATCGAGCTGAAATAATCTTTTTTAATCAGTTCCACACTTGTACGATTGCCTCTCTTCAGTGACACAAGAAAGATTTGTTGGAGAATCAACAGCATGGTAGTCAGAGGAGTGTAAAGTTTCAGAGTCTTCTGAAGCCATTCCATCACTTTAATCACTCTCACATCAGCTCATGTTTAAAACGAAGAAGGCCCACTTATCACAGAAATAACGCACTTCATAACAATTCTAGCTATTTGCCATGAATTTTACCTCAATAAACTTAATAATTAATGATGAGTTAATGGCATCTAAAATATGCTCATGCATTAATACGTTTTATCAGTGCTAATGAACAGCTAATATGCTTGCTATTAAACAACTAGTTAACAGTAGTTAACCGAAATTACATAATAGAGAAATCTGTGGTTATGATCAGACTGACACATCAGATGAGTTCAAGCTTTTGGACTGAATCCAGCTGGACTCTGGATTCAGAATCTGAATAAGGACTCACTTCTTTACAGCACTACTACAAACACAGCGAGAAATAAAGCTGACTGTACAACTGTTTGAAAATATCATGTGTTCAAATATCTCTATAGTTACACATTTACAGTATATATCTATATACTTTCAATAGGATATTACATAAAACACGACAGTACACTGCAATTCTAATCAAGTGCTCTGAGCAGCAGCATCAACATTATCAAAACAGCTTCTTGAAAGCATGACAAAAGATTACTAAAACAATGCTTTGAAAAGGACTTTTATTAAAGCTTTAAAGTGCACTATTTAAGAGTACACATGTGAGAAGAAGTGGCATTGTATTTATTTGACATGATCTGCAAGTATTTTTAGCTTATTAATCAGCTTTAAAGCTGTGAAGTTCATAGCAGGTGCACATTCAATGCAGCTCAGCACACTGGTCTCCACAAGGTGAGGCCGGATCCAATATGGCGACATGTCAATAACATCAGACCTCACTGGTTCCTGCAAGTCACATGATTTACTGTCACTTCAGATTAAACCTCTGCGTGAATCGCTTTATGCCCCTAGTGATGATATCGTCTGTGTAAATATCTAGCTGCAGGTGATTTTGATGCATGTTATTTTGGGTGAACTGTCTCTTTAAGAGACTTCAGTGGCTGATTTAAGCTTAAGTGTGCAACAATTAGTGTTTCTAGTTGATTCAGGCATGCTAATTAATATATAAACTACTTCATTTATGTTTGTGTGTTTTTAAGTTTTTTTTTTTAACTTTAGGTACTTTATTAATTCTAGTGCATCCACATTTTTAAACTACATGAAAATGAGAAACGGTGCTTGCAATAGACCAATAAAATAGGAAAGCATAACACAAACAACAGCAAATAAACTCATTTCATTTTTTTATTACAAATAAATATTTACAGTATGTACAGTGAAGAACCCCTTCCCAAACTCTCATCTGATACATGTGGAAAATGAATATATATTTATATGTCTGTGAGGAAAGCCCTGCCATGATGAGCACGTAACGGAATGGCTCCAGGTCACATTACATGAGGTCACACGGCTGTAAAGAGTAGAGTGAGCCACGGCCGCCGTCTGGTTTCCGTTCTGAAAGATCCCTCAGAGAGTCTTCCTGAAGAGCGCCCGTCCGCGAGCGTCAGCTGAGTCCAGACCAGCGAGACTGAGGTATGAGTTTGAGCTAATGTCCATGATAGAGAAGCCGTCCTCTCAGAGAGGACACATGGTCTGTGACATGGTGTTGCTGTTCATGAGTTCAGTGTAGGTGCAGAGAGAGTCGTCCCGGAGGTCAGGGGTCAGTTCAGTGTAAAGCCGGAACTCCAGCTCCTCTCCTGCATCGAGAGGACAGAGAAACCTGGTGAGAGCCCGCTCGCCTCACAACACATACTGGTCTAGCACGCTCTCGCGACATTTACCTGAGCTTTCGCTGTAATAGCTCTCTGGGCTCAGAGATTCTGCTGGTGCTACTTCATTGGCCAGGAACCCCTTTGGAAATAGGTTGCTCTGCAGCCACTGCGTGCTATCACGCTCCAATTGCTTTGAGATCTGCAAGAGCAAGACACACAACTTGTAAGAAAAATCTTTGATTACGGGGTATTCCTGTCAATGAAAAAGCACAAAGCACACAGAGCGGGGCTCACACTCACCTCAATGATGGCTTCGTTCTCCTCCATGTCTGTGAGGGAGAGATGGAGAAAACACTGCGGTCAGTATCAGCGAGCGGTCAGAGACAGACTCAGGTGAAGCTGGGAGAGCTCTCTTACCTGTGGAGTGCACCGGAGACACCTGGAACTTGCAGGTGTACAGATCTTCAGGACAGTGGGGAATCTCCACCTCGTATAATGGGGTGTCTTCAGACGGGCTGGAGGAGCCTTCGGGGAAAATCACGGAGGGTAAACATCACACTCTTCTGAACACCTCAGCTGTGATGGACAGCTCTAATCTGAGAAGACTTACTGAGATTGACGGTGCTGTCGATGGTGTTCTCCTGGGTCATTTCTGAGTGCATGTCGTCAACGTCAATGTCCTCCACCTTGATCTGATTCTGAACACAAACACACGTGTTAAAAACTGCTGCTGCTGCTGGATGCTAGATCAGAGCAGCTGCGCTGCAAACAAGTGTTTCAGTCACCCTGCGCTTGCGGTTGTCGCGGCTCTTGGATCTCTTCATCTTCTTCTTGGCGATGGCGGGCAGCATGCGGTAGACTCTGACTGCGCCGCAGCCCTTGTTCACGCTCTTGTTCTTCACCTCCTCAATGTCTGGGAGTGAGTTCATGGCACAGCGGAAGTTGGCCTTCCAGGTCTTGGGGTCGGGCTGGGTCACTCCTTCCTTGTATTTACCTGAGAACAGCAGCAGAGTCTGAGCACACCTGCAGACGAGTGGGTGTGTGTGTGTGTGTGTGTTTACGCTCCTGCGATCGCTCACCTGTGTGAATGGCCCACTGCTTGAACAGACAGGCATCTTTATCCACCTCCCAACCGTGCCGTGCCGCGTGTTTCCACGGGATGGAGAACATCTTCTCCTCCTGAAAGCGTTGCACATGCATTAGGTCACTTCCGCTGCTTGCAGATGCGTATCTATACAGTTCTGATTAACACTCGAGTTACCTTGTTGACCCACACGAGTCCGCTGATGGAGTTGGAGTCGATTCTGCTCTCCAGCCAGGGTCGCATACGCATTCTGGACACAGGCATGTTTCTGTGAGAGAAACAGACATGCTTTAATGGCTGAGGGAGGTGCTTTGACAAGTTCATGACCAGGAAACAGCGCTTTGTTTTTCTGCTCTCACAAACTCCACTGTGCAGAACTCTCAATCTGTACTAAATATTTATCTTATTATGCACTCAGATTTTTTTCAGTCATTTTTTTTTTACATCAAAGCATAAATGCATGTAAATATACAAAAAAAATTGCAAGTTACTTTTGATGCATTTGTTGTTTTTTTGTTACATTGTTGCTGTGTGCTTGCTTTTACTTGCATTCTTTGCTAACAATCATATTCGTGGAAACAGAAAAACAGCACGCGCCTACAACTGAAGCGAAACATTTCTAAGCATAAATGCAATAATAATAATAATGATAAATATATTCAATTGAATAATAATATTATTCAAAGCGATAAAACGTTTCATATGATAAAAGGCACTTACATTCTAATCAGATGTGGTATCCAAATAAGAAAAACTGCAGAAAGAGTAAGTCCTGTATAGAA
>JAUMHI010000067.1:12987679-12998103 GCA_032359435.1 Enteromius unitaeniatus | reverse complement strand
AACAATACCACATACAGACTGTACAGTAGAAACACCATTACACCTATGACCCCACAAAACATGAGTGTGTGTGTGTGCACCTGGTATTTATCACCTTATAGGGTCCTTATCCTTCAATTTATCTCATTCTTTAAAAAATATTCCTGTGTGTTCAACAGAATAAGGAAACTCACACAGTTCTGGAATAACCTGAGGAAGAGTAAAGATGATAGGTGATAGGAAACACATTCAATATTAACTAATATTTTACCTTTAATAAACAATTTATGTGCTGCTCACTGATACTGTATGTTCAGGTGATATGGCCAAGCATTAATATATACTTTATAACTACTAATGAACAGCCTGGTGATTAGAAACTATAGTTATTAGTGATCTGTGTTCTCTAATCTAATGTTTTAATGTTTTAAACTGGTCTGAATCAGGAGAGAAATCTTCCCAGATCATGCAGTGTTTACTAAACAGCTCTAATATGTGCTGGATTCAGAAGAGAGAGACGAGATGAGCTGGTTTTCTGCAGGAAGAGTTATTATGGGTTATGGATTGGAGTTAAAATCATCTTAATGCTGGATTAGTTTGATCTTCTGTCTTCTCCAGATGATCACTGATGGACTGGAGTGCTGTGGATTATTCTGATGTTTTTATCAGACTCTCATTCTGACGGCACCCATTCACTTCCATTACTGAGACACATTTCTCCAGATCTGATGAAGAAACACTCCTTCTGAGGATTAGAACATTTCGATTTTGTCTAAATTATTCCTTTTCATTGTTATGTGCGCAATGAATCTTTCAATCTTTCACCTTTGGTTTATTTAAAGAAAATATTAATAGGTTTTGCATTCCCTTTGAACCCAAAGCAAAGAACTGAAATACATGTCAAATCATTTTTTATTTTATTAGTTTTTCCATCTGCTCTCTCTCTCTCTCTCTCTCTCACACACACACACACACACACACTCTTCTCTTTTCACACAGTTTGTAAAGTTCATCTCAAACAGCAGAAACACTCCAAATCTAAAAAACCAGACACTAATTCTCAGACTTTGAATTCCATGAAACACACAACACAGTTCTCTCTGTAACACACACACACACACACACACACACACACACATCTAACAGGAAGCGTCTTGATTTCCTTTTTCAAACACAAGCTTCATCAGCTCTTCACACTAACTCCTCTCATGAACAACCACTCGTTTCTTTACTGAATCAATCATAGCTAGAATAGCTCTGGAAATAGAACACAGGTCAAGTTATTTTTCCTAAACATCACACCAAAAGAGGCATTTATCTGCGGTTTCCCACATTATCAGTTTATAATGTCATGTTGCCCACAATATATTATATAGTTCTCTGTGCAATAATAAAAGTATAACAGTGACTGTAAAAAATTTGCTGTAGTTATGCAGCTGTTTGCCAGTAACTTACTGTAGATTTAGATTTATCTTATTTACTGGCAACAGTTTGTTCAAAGTTAAATGCACATTAAACATTAACAAATGTTTGTCTTACTATAAAATAACAACCAACTGCAAAGCATTCTGGGAACCAGAAACCTTCATCAACCTTTTTTTTCCCTTCAGATCCCTTCAGAGGCTGTTGTTTTTGTTTTATTCTGTAAAGACAAAGACTTGTTAATGTTTTGTGTTCAATTAACTTTGAACAAACTGTTGCCAGTAAATAACATAAATTTAAATCTACAGTAAGTTTCTGGCAAACAGCTGCCAGTAATACTGTAATTTCTACAGCAAATCTTTTACAGTGGAATCCTCTCTAGTGTCTTTTAATCAATATCTCACACACAGTAATGTGCTGTACTTCTGAAAGAAACATATGGCACACACGTATTTCAGTTATTTGCATTTCAGCACTAAACATCTTGATTATCTTGTTTTGTGAACAATGATGGCACTGATGTGTTCATAAATACTTTTTATGAGTTTTATGAGTTTCGCAGGTGTTCAGTGTGTGCTGCTGTTTGTTTGCACACTTTATCAGTTTTACAGTAAAGATGATTAAAGAAAGGCTCCAGTGACTGAGAAAAACTGAACAATGGATGCAAACGTGTTTCCTTTCTTTCTTCATGTGTAATACTCTATTCACAGCCACCGATGCTTACAGCAAAAAAAAGAAAAAGAAAAGTTTGTTTTCTGTCTTACGTTACAGTTTACCGTGATTTATTTTTGTAGAATTATGACTCTCTCTGCCAATTACTTTCAATCCAGAACAGAAATACACAGGAGCTCAAGAACGAAGAGCTTTAGGTTTTGAGTGTATAAATATAATATCATTATGACAAAACTGTTTTCAACGCAAGACAAATATCTGCTCTCGAGAAGTGTTCGTGACACTCTGACTGAGATGTGAGGTGTTTTGGGTTTTCATGTTCAATTTCAGATCCTTTATTGAAGATGTGGACGTGTTTTCTCAGCTGTTCCTGCATGAGAATGAGACGGGGATCAACACACACACACACTGATCATCAGAGACACACGCATCATGTCAGTTTTTCCACTGAACGTTCATGCATTATTGTCTTTTCCTACCGAGATCTCCGTTGCTTGACCTGCTGTGATTGTAGTAAAACACTGCAAGAGGAAGACTCAGGTCTGAGCTGGAGCTGCAGCAGCTGAGAGACGAGCTCCTCCAGTCAGACTGATCCACACACTGGAGTGAAGCAGAGAGAGCGGCTTGAGTAAATCTCCGCTGGCCATCTGCTCTGACAGCTCGGTCACATTGGATTGAGCAGCAAATCCACGGCAGCTGCGTCACTGTCCAGCCTGTCCTTCTCCAGACGAACCTAACCTCCTCCAGAGAAGCGTCTCAGAGCGCTGTGCTGCATGAAGCATCCCAACATGAATGAAGCGCTTCTGGAGTCACGTGACCCGCGCTGGATGATGTGAAGGAGAGCGACTCAAGGTTAAACAGGGGAGGCGGGGCTTCAGAGTCACGTGACGCGCTGTTCCTCTGGGAATTGGTGATGGAGCAAAAGATAGACTGCGCGTCACGAGATAAGGAAAAAAAACCTCAGATGTAAATCAACATCTCTCATTATTGCGTTCCTGGCAGCTAAAGACTGGGGAAACGCAATCAAATCTAAAGACGTGATTTGAGCCATAAATGCGGTTCTCTGAAATGAATCAAACGAGGAAGAAAGCACTCCTGCTGGTATAAACCGCTGTGTTCACGCGTGACGTGAGGAATCAGCCCGCAGCATCTGCAGCCTCATAGGTGCTTCCTCCTCCTCCTCCTCCTCCTCCTCCTCATCCCGGTGAGGGAGGAGACAGGAGGTGAGCCTCATTCTCTTCCTCCGGCCGGCGGAGCAGCATCTCTCCCGGCGGCAGCGCTCTCGGCTCGGCTCCACGCGGCACAGATGACGCTGCGGCACCGCTCCTCATGACTGAGACATGCTCGGCTTCGCGCTAGTCGCTGGCTCTGTCTGGGTTGTGTTAGGTGAGTGTGCTCATGCGGGTTCTGCGGGGACGCTGCGGAGAAACGCAGTCGGGCATCGGTAGGTGTGTGAACAGGGGCTGGGGGTCTCTCTGCGCCGGCGGCTCTGCATCGGCTCACATCAGCAGCGTTTTCTTCTCGAAGTTGCTGATGCTGGTGTTTTTGCGTTATGCGGCATGAGACGCTGGAGAGCTCAAGCGACGCGTCGCTGCGCGAGGGGGCGTTCTGTGAGCGTGAATGATGCGGGACAGGCACACGGGACACTTACAGTCGCGCAAGATGGCTTAGGTTGCGGCATATTATGGGACGCGGTGTTAAACGGCTCGTTTGCCGGCGTCGTGCTTCATTGTAGGCTACTACGCAGAGGCCGGTGACGTCACGGCGAGAGCGACGCCCCTGATTGGCGGAGCTGTCCAGCGACGGGGTGCTGAAGCGTCAGCGCGCTCACTCCACCCAGCCGAGCAGATAGCGCACTGCTTAGGGCACTGCTTAGGGCACTGCTTAGGGCACGACGGACTCTGCAGCCGGTCGAACAGTGCAAAGTGTTTCTCTTGCTCAGTTCATAATTTAGTTTCAGAGCAAACATGAAGCTTGCGGCTTTTGACTTTGCCCAATTAAACGCAAGTGTTTGGTTGGGATTTTGGTACAGGGTAACCTTCCCTTCATGCATTTTTCATAGCCATGTGCAGCTCGAACCCGAGCCGTCCGGCTGCCATGTGCTGCCTATGAATAATGCACTGAGTCCGGTGTGGTGACAGACAGTGGTGAACCTAATCTTTTAGCCCATCCTCTATAATTTAATGATTTAGGCTTACTGTGTGACACGCTGCACTTGTAAAAAGTGCTTACCTGGAACTGTTACCATTAATGCACAAAAGTGAGAAGTTGTTCCAGAGCTGTAGTGGTTACACAAAAAATGTGCTGAAGAAAGATGGTAACCAGACGGGTGACGGTAGCCATTGATTTCCAAAGTGTGGAAAAATGCTATGAAAGTCAGCAACTGTTTGATACCAGCATTCTTCAAGATATTGTTGCCTTGAATAAAACCTGGTAATTTAGAGGTCATCATTTAGTCCTGATAGCCAGCTTTGCAGGACAAGCAGTCGTGCTAAATCTTCAATGCTCAATGTGTACTGAATAAAATGCAGGAAGATTTATCTCCAATCACAAGCTGAATGAAAGCAAGTCTTGGGAACTTCTCAGCCTGTTGCTCAGTGGTCTCCAGCACTTCTGCTTTCCAGCAGGGCACAGAGAGCTGGCTGTTTACAGGAACACCGCTGAGATCCTCTTTTAGGCTGCAGTCATGTGTCTGAGCGTTAACCACAGCCCATCTCACTGAATGGGGAAGACTGGTTTCTATGATTGTGTGGAGCATTAGAATGTTGCTTAGTGAGCAGAATAATGTGCTGAGTAAAGAGGCGTCTTGTGTGGCTCATGCCAGCCGGGTTAGCTGGTTAGGTCATGTGTGAGCGCTAGTTACTCTCACACTGGTAGTTTCCCATGCTTTTCTCCTGAGCACCACGATTTCTGGCTTTACTCGAGCAGATGCTAGGAAATGGGGTTTAATGAGTGCATCGAGCCGAGGTTACTCTGAGTCGAGCTCTGTGATGATAACTGATACAGCAGCTGGCTGAGAATGTGTGTGTGTGTGAGCTGTAAGCTGAGACTGCGTATCATGTAGTCAAGGGTAGACGGAGAGCGGTGGATTATGGGATGGATGGAGGGAGGAGGGGTGAGCGGAGCTGCATCTGCTGAGGGTGGTGTGATACGGAGGCCTGCGAGGATCAGCGTTTCCATAATCACTTCGCTTCAGTGCTCACACACACACACACACACACACACTTGTAAATACTGATAGGACTGAGCTGTTAATATCAATTATTTCATGTTAATATTAATTGCTAATGCATTGCAGTTACTGAATTTCAGGGCATGTCTCCCTGACATGTTGTGAGTGTGTGTGTGTGTGTGTGTGTGTGTCATCACACAGTGCATTTATTTTTTGTTCTTTACACACTGTATAAAGTGGTGACCTGTTTCTAACCCATAAAAGGACTGTTGTTGGTGTAAATTAGTGCATTTATGTTGATTTAGTGATCTTTATTATTTTTTATCAGCGTACAGTTATGTTTTGTTAGTTAACCTAAACTAGTAGTGAGTTTTTACAGTATTTGTTAATACAATGTATTAATGTTTAATAATCTTAGCTCTGCCAGCTTCTGCAGGTGCACAGATCTGTCTTATATCAAACATTACTCACGGTCTGCTCTCTAAAAACCTCTTTATTAATATTATAGCAGGAGATAAAACGTTTCGTCTGGCTGTCTTCGTCAGTGAGCTGATCAAACGTTAGATTAAACACTGTAATTATGAAGTGTCTGTTCATGCTGTACTTCACATTAAAAGGGTAACATTTGACTTTAGATTTTAAAAATGGATTAGTAAATCCTGCAGGTAACATTAACTGAGATAGATAACCGCTGTGTTAATAAAATAATACAACTCTTTTATAAATGTAAACAAATCATTAATTGCACAGTGTTCATTCTCGCACTAAAAAATGGGAACATCTAAATCAGCTGCTTATTATTCAACATCACTGAACCATCCTAAATATGTTCATTTGTACCACATTCTGGTAGAAGTATCTCTTCATGGAAACATCTGCAAGTCACCTTTTACAAAATTAACTTCAGTTATTTAAGGAGAGATAATATTTGACATCACTGATCACCAACTGGGTTAAATCAGGATGAATGAGCTCTTTAGGGCAGCAGTGCAGGAGACGTGACCTACATGAGAGGAAAGGTCTTCAGAAGTCAGCTCGTGTGCGGAGGGAAAGGTGGACTGACTTTAAATAGCCAATGGAAAGCAAGGGTTATTCCCGTCCATCTGTCTTCTGGACTAACAGGCCGTAATCTCCGGTGACAGCGCAGGCTAACTGATAGTGAGGCCTTCGTGGGGGCGGGGCGAGGCGGGGGAGGCGGAGCCTTACTCTCCCGATCCTGCCCCTCAGGATGGACAGCAGCCAATCATCACAGCTCATGAGCTCCATTAGCAGAAGGACTGTGGGATCACTCCTCCAGTGTCGAGTGCTTGATAGCTGTGTTTTCTCACTATACTTTAGACCGACACTCTCATACTCTTACAGGTGATATTTATAGTTTGGTTCCAATTTTATGTACCAAAATACATCTTTTCCGAAAGACAAAAAACATTACTCTCATACTTAGAGTCTAATTTAGACATAAGCCAAAAATCTAGACCTTAAAGTGGGTAATGAAAGGTTGATATTTAGATTTTGGGAGTCCTCAACAAGAGGTTGATTCATGCAAGGACAAAAAAAACACTTTTATCGTCTTATAATATGTGATTTAAAAGCAGACACGTATCTTTCAGATCCAGGAAAGACTGTACTTCACTTTACAGATTACTTTACACTTTACAGGAATAACTGAAAGTGAATGCCCCGGCGCTCAAAGGGTTAAAAACGCTGCATTAAATTTTATCTTTAGATAAAATATAGATTTAATGTTGATTTTAGAACTATTGAAATTTAACTTTATAAGTAAGTGTTATTAAATGACCCAAAAATGAAGAGTAATCCCTTACTTTACTTTCTCAGTGGATCAGTGATTTAATTACAGTAACCGTTCCACTCAACACTGATTAGAGCTGTTACACACTGCACGAGAGATCATTTCAGAAATCCATAATAGTGGCACTTTAATTTCACCATAAACAGAATTGAAACACAAGAGTGTAGTGATCTGAGCACGATAGAGACCAGAGCTTCATCATATATGATCAAATACGTCTGCTCTGAGGAGGAGAAAGTCAAGCGCTCGGTCAGAATATGAATGTATTATATTGCATATCTCGCAGACGCTCTATATTTAGGCCTGATAATCCTTTGATAATCTACAGCGTATGAATGAACGCTTGTGCATTAGAAGAGCGTCTGTATAATAATGCATAAACTCACATCAGATAATGGTGAGGATCCATGAGAGAGTAATAATTACTGTATGAGCTGTTATAAAGCACACAGAGTAGATGCGGTCTGAGGGGAAGCCACGAGTAAATAGACTTTAAAAGGCAAACAATCAATACTTACCATACAAACATCAGCAGTTTTGTTGTCAGAAGCAACCAGAAGAGCCGTATGCATTATTGATAAAGAATAATTACTGGTAATGCTTTAGATTAAGAAACAATTCTCATTATGATCTATTGTTAACATGAATATTGTTACTGTAGCATATTCTAGCACGCTAGATGTTTATTAGTACTTATAATGTAGATATTAATGGATGATGTATTCTAAGATCCATTAACCAACCCAGCACCTACTAAACCAGCTAGTATACTCACTGAGTTAACTCTACTCAGACTCTCCTGTGTTCCTCTGAGCTTCACTTATTACTGAGACGGCATTAAGATGCACAAACGAGAAATTCAATCTCGTTTCAATCTTCAATCTTCGTTTTTTCTCGTTTTCAAATTCAATCAAGGTGATAAATGAGGCAAGACAAATGATAAATATACTCTGAGAAGTAAAACAGTTGAGTGTGATTACAGACGGGTTATCTTATCCTGTATTTGTGTGAACTGAGCAAAAGTGCAGAGCCTTGAGACACAGACGTGTGCTGAACTGAACCAGAATGAACTGAATGTTGGCTTTTACTGTAAACCTTCATAAAAACTATCATCATACATGATAGGATACGAATGACATTACAGAAAAAGCCTCTGAAACGACTGAAAGAGAGACGCTTTCATGACTGTTTGGAAACACTTCTGTGTGCTTTTAAAATGCGCACTTTATATTCATGTAACATTTAATGTAAATGACCTTCAAATGACCATCTCAATAATCTTCTGCTGTGCTTTGAAGTAGGCCATACTTATTTTGAGACGTTGAGTAAAATACACACAAAAAACTAACTAAAGACAAAGGAGCTGATTATAATAAAACTTCAGTGTGTTATTTGATATTAAAATGAATGTTTTTTTTAATTGAAACTTGGATCGTTACAGATGTGTCAGGGTATTAAATCCAAGCTCCAGCAGGAATGATGTTAAAGTATGTTTCAGATGATCATGAGATGAGCTCTAAGCAGGGTCAGTGGCGTCTCGTAAGACGTCTGGAGTGTGGCTGTGAGGAATTTTAGAACACAGCTTGCTGCTTCTTTCACTGGTTTGAAAATTCACAGCCCTCCAGACACCTGAAGTCATTTCATTCACAAGAAAAGACCTGAGCTGATGTTTGAACCCCGGCACTTAAAGCAGATCTCTGAATAAGTGCTGATGTGATTCTGGGAGAGTGACTGATCAAATCAAACAGAGCTGAGCTGATAGAGTGGACTTTAGAGTGGACATACGTGTGTTTGTGTGTGTGTGTGTGAGTCAGACAACGCTTCTGCTTCTTCGCACTGGTGAGTGACTGATTATTACACCGACCTCACTTACAGCAGGGTTTATGTGAGATATATACTGAACATTTAGAGGGTCACAGAGAAGACAGCTGGAAATATAATGCATGATGATGAAGGTTAGACATTTTTATAAATCAGGTCCAGAGAAGAAGCACTGGAATCAGTGTTTATATGCGCCTTCACCACACACACACACACACACACACACACACTACGGCTGCTGTGATTGGGTGTTTGTGTGTTTTTTTCATGTTTTTTTGAATGATTTCATCATCTTGAGATTGAAGTGATTTCAGCGGTCGCCAGTGAAGCGTCTGAAGATTAAACTCTGGATTGCTCCCATATGAAGAAGAGATAGGGTCAGATTCATCAGACGCCCTGTTAAAAGCACATTCTGGTTAGGTGTGTTGTGAAGCATGGCAGCTGGTCCTAAACAACCATCAAGTCATAACTTTATAAAGAATATCTCTTTGGGTTTTGAAACTTTAATCTTTGCAGCTTCAGGGATCTCATTATATGGCCCCTTTAATAGGCTTTTATTCTGTTAGCAAGGCTTCAAAAAAATATTCTGTTAGCAAGGCTTCAAAATTTCTTCAAAATCAGCTATAATTGAGTATGTGTGTGTGTGTTAGAGTGTGGTTTGTATGTGTGTCAAATATATGAAAAATATCTGATGGAAAATGATACGTCCAAACTAAATTTTACTGAAAGCTAATTTTTTGAGATATCAACTTCAAATATGGAACACAACAACATTCTATTCTATGGCTAATAATTCTCATAAACTTAAACCTGTATAACTCTTTAACTGTTTTAAACTTTTTTTAATACAACAATAATCTGCAATAGGTCTTCTTAAAAATGAGACCAAACTTCAGTCTGTGCTCCCAAGCTTCTCAATTTCATTACAGTTTTTGAAATGGACATTTTTGTCCACTATGGACCTATGAGTACCTTTATTTCATTGATGCACAAGGGTTAGAAAAGTCTGTCAGCTGACCACTCTTTACAATCAAAACTACCACTGTTATTGAGCACAGGTTGTGGGTGTCATTGGTGTCCACAGTCCTTCGGTGTGTGTGTTCAGGGACGTCTGGCTCAGACAGTAGACTGTATATTAATGTATAATCCATCAGAAGAACCAAGCTGTGTTTGTGTTGATGTCCTCATGCTTTCAGATTTCTCCTCACTGTTGTTGGATCTGGTCTGATCTGTGTGTGTGTGTGTGTGTGTGTGTTAGAGCTCAGCTCCACTCTTATGGAGAAGATGCAGTCTCGGGATCTTCTGCTGGGTCTTCATCTGCCGGAGCTGGATGATCTGGGTCAGTTCCTCCGCTCTCTGCCCACCTCGGCTCTGCTGGGTCTGGGTGCTCTGACTGCTGTACTGGCCTACTGGATGTCCACTCGGCCCCGGCCCATCACGCCACCCTGCGACCTCCGGTCCCAGTCACAGGAAGTGCAGGTAAACCCAGATCAGCTGATCAGAGCCAACCAATCACACGACATCTGAACCCCTTTGGATCTCTCAGCA
>JAUMHI010000067.1:12955360-12975900 GCA_032359435.1 Enteromius unitaeniatus | reverse complement strand
AGATGATGCCAACCTCACAGAGGACTTCAGATGATGCCAACCTCACAGAGGACTTCAGATGATGCCAACCCCACAGAGGACTTCAGATGATGCCAACCCTGACACAACACACAGCTCTACCGAACCCTGCTGCTAATTTATAATGTTCCTTGTCTGTTCGATTACTTTATTAATTGATCTTTACCTCACATCTACTACTACATGTACTGTAAAATAATACTTTGGTGTAAAGCTGCTTTGCAGTGATATGTGTCATGAAAAGTGCTTTACAAATAAATTTGAATTGAATTGAATTGTCATTGGCTTCTGTATTTCTTACAATTCATATATAATATATAAATGATTAAAATCGGTCATGTTTATGGACATTACTTTTCCAGTTTGTCCTCAAATTTCTTTTGAGGCTGATCCAGTCAATGGGTGTGAAGCGCGCGCAGATGACGAACCAATGCAGCTCTTGATTGGCTAAAAGGCGCGCGGTATCCATGACAACACTAAAGACGCACGTTTGAAAAGAAACCGTCATCTTGTCCGTTACTCTGACTGAACGAAGATGGAGCGTAGCGTTGGAGGATTCGCTCGGTATGACATTTCAATATTAATGAACAGTTTTAAGTGCTTTTACAGTCAGCTGTGTGTAAACAGCAGCATTTGTTTGATCGGACTGGTTTATTCGGTTTAACATGAACAAAGGCGATTACTGGTCGGTAAAGTAATAACCAGTCTGAAAGCAAATGAAGGTGATTTTAATCGTTGATAGTTCTCTGCCAATGTTAACTAAGACTTGTCTTGAAGTTAAACTGTAAAACCCTTAACGTGGCTTAACGCACCTAAAAAGCCCAAATTTCCGTCAAACCTTTCTTGTAATAATCACTAACTACTGTCAAAAGAACGAGCCCATGTTCCACAGATAAAGCGAATAATATCACGTTAAGCTGTTTCCTTAAAATGGAGGTGAACACTTAACGTGATATAATTAACATGTTATAACCTGAATAAGAGCTTGCTCTTTTGACAGTGGCAAGTCTTTATTATAAATAAAATTAGACAGAAATGTGGTTTCTCCCGGTGGTTGATAAAGTACTGTAAGCCACGCTAAGCTGTCTCCTTATAAAGGACTTCTATGTGATATTATTCACTTTATCTGTGGAACATGGGCTCGTTCTTTTGACAGTAGTTAATGATTATTACAAGAAAGGTTTGACAGAAATTTGGGCTTCCCTCGTCAGTTTTTATGTGGTTAAGTCGGTTAGTTGGAAACACTGCTTCTTCCATTGGCAGAGCTGATGTGTGACGTGACCTGCAGCATCACGTGATCCAACCGCGGTTAAATAGAGACCAAAATCTCTATCGGTTGGCAAATTTCTACCGGTTATAATCTACCGGTATATCACCCACCCCTAGTTACCGGTCTAGCATTCTCCACCTTTTCTCCACATTCTACCCCACCCCTTACCCCAGAGAACAACGTCCCTTTTCAGAAAGTTTTTCAAGCATGAGGTGTGAACAAGCGCCTCTGAAACAGTGACCCTTAAACATTAGTAAAGCACCTTATCTGTGCAGAAATGCCGGACCTGCTCCTGTGTTTAAGGCTGCGCTCCAGGCAGGCTTTTGAGCCCGTAAGTCATGACTTCAAACCACGACTCATGACTTTGTAGTGTTCCAGGCAAGGAATCGTGTTAGCTAGATGTAAACAAACCAGCATGGCGGACGATCTAGTACGACTTCACAGGTGGCACTGTCGGTCCAGTGCACTTTCACAGGTAGAAGGTTGAAAATCACAGGACTGGACGAGCGTCAGCTGTCTGCACTTCACTGATCATACACTTCTTTTTTTGTAGGATGAGAAACATTATTTCTACCATCACCAATAGCCAGTGGTTTGCTAACCTCATCTGGCTAACGGTCTTGCTCCACATCCTATTCATCATTTATGTGGTTAACTGGCACCTGAACAACAATTCTCCCTCCCTCTTTGTAAGTATTGAGATGCATGGTACGCTCAGGCCTCACAACAACACAGCATTTGTTGTAGTGGTAACTTATTAAAGGGATGGTACGCCCCTTAAAAATTTAAATTCTGACATTAATTTCTCACCGTCATGTCAGTCTCAACCCATAGGACCTCCGCTCATCTTCAGAACACAAATTAAGATATCTTTGACCCTCTATAGACAGCAAGACTACTATGATCAAGGTCCAGAATTATAGCGAGGTGGAATAGCATATGATAACCAGGGTTTGTGTTAAAGGGTTAGTTCACCCAATAATGAGAATTCTGTCGTTGATTACTCACCTTTGTCTCGTTCAAACCCATAAGACCTTCAGAACACAAATCAAGATTTTTTTTATGATATCAGAGAGCTGTCTTACCCTCCATAGACAGCAACACAACTGAAATGATCCCGGGAAACAGTCCTGTGGTTATGCTGTGAAAATCCTCTAAAGTAGTGTTGGACCTTGTGGTTTCCCCAAGCAATTGCTTTTATTAACAGTTTTATTACTTTACCAATTTCATCTGGTAAAGTTGTAAATATTCGTTAACAAGAAATGTGAACTTCTCCGTTGTTGTTCAGTCGTAGTAGCAGGGTGTGATGGTCGGCTCCTTCTCTACTGAGATTGGTTAGCTGACTATAATGTGACAGTGATGAGCTCTGCGTTTCACCTAAAGTTGTACATTCTTCAAGTCTCACGCCGGTTTCACACTGCAACACGTAAGCAGCGCATATTTTTTTCAGCACCCATGTTAACAGATGAGAGCATTCGCACAGCAGAGCAGAGGAGAAGCGCGATCATTTCACCTGCCGCTGAATTACAGTCACAGTGCGTTGTTGTTCTTGCTTAATTGACCCAATTAATATGAAAAATAACACATTTCACCATAGAATCATGTAAGTAATGTGTTTCGTGTTTCACAAGCACCATAGAAAAAAATACAAGAATTATTCAATCCGATTAGACTTTATTGTTGGAATTCTTTCTGAAATGTATCCTGGATCTCACATCAGTTCACATCTATAATTACTAAACATTCAATACAATAGAGACATATATAAATATATACACATAAACACATGGCTAGTGCATTAGAAAGTATTTATGCAATATAGCCTATTCAATCTATGCAATAGCATATGCAACAAGCCTTCTTTTGCATGGCAAAAATGTGGACTAATACCGACCACCCACTTGTACTACTACTGAAGTCCATATTGCTTGTCTCAGAGTATTTATGTCTTTACCAGATGAAACTACCATAATATTGAAAAATAATGCTTGGAGTAGGGCTGGACAATAATTCGATATCAACATATATCGCGATAGAACTTTTTTTCTATCCAATATTTCGAGATATATATATATATATATATATACATATATACACGTTCATCACGTGATAGCCCCATAAGCCAAAAAAAAATGACTTTATTTGATAGTTTATTTTACATTTCTTGTTTGTAAAGGCTAAATGCAAATAAAAAGTGAACCTTATTTTTTTTGGTACTGTTTTTATTAAATATATATATATATATATATATAATTTTAATAAGAGGGGCCTGGAGGTATTATAGACTTTGCAAATTTAGTTTGCAGACATCCATTGTATGTCTGAGGCTTTTGAATATTGTCCATATCGATATCGGAATTATATCGTATCGACCAAAATGAAGAAATATATCGTGATATAAATTTTTGCCATATCGTCCAGCCCTAACTTGGAGAAACATTTGATTCATTGAAAAAATATGCTAGCCTCAGGAAAAAGTGCTTTAGTGGACATGTGACCCAATTCAAAAGCACTTGTTTGCACATATCAACCAAATGAGATTTAGTTGGCTATTAATCCTGCTCATCCCAAAATCAATCCAGTTGATGTCGTTCTGTATTTTGTGCACAGACGGAAGAATGTCTCACACATGAAGGGATGTCAAGTATTCTGAAGAGTTCTATATTTATGGAAGTATGTGTTTTTCCAGACTGTTACTGTGTTCTTCCACTGCGTGTACCTGATGGAGTATCTGCTGAGGATGTGTGTGGATCCGTGGGGATACTGGAGGAGTCCTCTCAGGGTGCTGTCTGTGTTTGTGCTCCTGCTCTCCTTCGTCTTCATCTGTCTGGGGGCTCCTCTGAAGCACCTGGTCTGTATTTACGTCCTGCTGGTCTTCAGGCTCAGGAACTACACCGACATCGAGCAGGTAGTCATATGACAAGCGTGCAGGAGTCCTCCATCTGATGGTGTGTTTTTTCTTCAGTTTTACAGCCAGAGTTTGTGTTGCCTGTGTTTTTTTCAGGAGTACATTGTAGGCATCTGGAGGGGACTGAAGAAAGCCAGCTTGATCTATATCCTGATCTTTTTGAGTGTCCTGGTTTTCGCAATGGCTGGTCACTTGTTTTTTGGAGATCCAAACAGAGGAGATCCAGAACACTGGGGAGACCTCGGCACGGCCCTGTTCACGCTCTTCAGACTGCTTGTAGTAAGATGAGGAATTACTCTTATGTTTTCTGATATTTGTCAGGTACACGTCATCTTACAAGCATCTTAAACATCATGCCATCCTGTCATCTCAACTGATGCTCTCCAAATATCTTTGAGCTTTAGCAATAACGATTGCCAAGCACTTGGACAGGCTTGTGGAGTAGATGCTTGACCTTGAACTCTCTGTCAATAGTTGTATGACTGGGTGAAGGTGCACGAGCGCCTCAACAAAGCAGGTGTGACCTACAGCAGCGTCTTCATCATCGGCTTTATTATTACATGCTCCTTCATTCTCCTCCTTATAGCCAGGGCTGTTTTCATCACTGAATGCCAGGTAATAACTTGTTTCACACTGCTAAAGTTTGCTTGTTATTCTGTTTTGTTGTTTTTGTTCTGTTTTGGTGAATTCTGTGAACAGTGCAGCTAGGATTTAGCATATTAGAAAGGTCATGGATCTAACCAATGGGGTTGGAAATAATTGCTTCCACACCATTTTCAGAAGATTTGGTTTGAAAGATTTATACCCAGTTATTTTGCTTTCGTTTACAGTTCAATGTCAGTGTACAATCATTGCTCTTTTATCTTCATTGATGTTCAACAGAGTGCATTTGAGAAGGCAAGAGAAAGGAAGAAACAAGCACGTGAAGACGAGGTAAAGAGGAAGGTGGAGGAGGTGCTGGAAAGGGCTAAACAGGTCAGTTTGAGGCTCTGACCACAGACTCATTATCAGTGAACCGCTTGAAGCAGCGTGAGACACTAAACAGAGATGCTTTCATACCATAGAAGAAACTCACACATTCACACATTCATTTTCGTGTGCAATACGTGTACCATTGCACCTCTAATTTGAAATAATAATCAACTCATATTATTCATTTTTGTAACGTTAGAGTGCAAATGATTTAATAGCCCTATATATTGCATTTATTGGTCAATTTGACAAAAATTTGATGGAAGATGATGCGTCTATTTAAAAAGGTTAAAAAAATAGGCCTCAATAAAGGTAAATATTAAAATATGCAGACTTAAGTTAGCGCTGGACGATATGGCAAAAATTTATATCGCAATATATTTCTTAATTTTGGTCGATACAATATAATTCCGATATCGATATGGACAATATTTGAAAGCCTCAGGAGGAACAAAACTGCAGAGGACACACACAGTTGGTGTGTGTTTATCGCAAATGTGTTTAAAAATCATAATACCGTTATTGAAAATGTTCTATCGCGATATATATTGATATCAAATTATTGTCCAGCCCCAACTGAAGTATGTAAACACTAACGAAGATTGTAAATAAATAAAAAAAATTGAAATAAAATAAACATATTGTTTCAATAAATTGATTAAACCAACAGAAATCTCAGTGATGCTGTGGTTTTGTGGAGATATTTTAAATGGAATATTGTTTGCTGACATGAAAAGTTCACTGTATATCATAATAATACATTTCATTTATGACAGTGATGGTATTTTGTTTTCTTGTCACTCTAAAAACATTAACATTACATATGTGTATATATTATAATGTTTTTCCATCATGGGTTCAGATTTTAAAGGTGGGATTAAAAAGGTCTTGGTTTTAACTTGTTCATATTTGTAGTAAACCTGGTTTCTTATAACTAATAAAAAAAAAAAAAACTAAGATTTGTTTACATTGCTCAAAATAGCGTGCTTAGCTAGTGCTTATCACTAGTCTGTCAAATGTAGTAGATTACCAGGGTTATATTCAATATCTGAGATAAATGTATTATCTTTTAGGCTAGTACAACATTTTTCAATAACCATTTTCTTTTCTTTTGTTACGATAGCGCCATGCCCCAAAACCCCAGAGTGTGAAGGAACTCAGAAAGCCCTTAAGTCATGATCGACTTATTGATGTGCAGGACATGATCACTAGTTCTTGTTTCATAAGGACGTTTATGCAGCAGCTGGAGAAACGAGAACACACCATGTTAGAGTGAGTGACTGTGTGTGATTCAGATTCTGTTTTGTGGACTGTTACTTTCAAATTTAGACAGGTTTTTTGTCATACCTGTGTACATAGGGCGTGGCAGCTCATGAATGAGACGATGTCTATTCTGAAGGAGGAGCTGGAGGACAAGCTGAACGAGGAGGCTCTAGCTGAGGGTGAGTGCAGTTTTACAAACATGTTTGTCCCGAATTCATCTGACTGTGGGACTACATTTAGCTTTGTTCATGTTCCATCAGAGTTTATAACCAATCACACAGGTTTCCTGCGGTGAGGACATTTCCTCAGAGGTTATTTGATATATAACAACGCCGGTAATACTGTGGTGGAGGCGTCGTTTGAGTTTTCCATCATTTCCTCAGGTTTTAAATAGCCTGAAAGCACCGTGTCTGTTGTACTTTCACTTTTAAATTTGCGGTAATTCGGCAACAAGCAGTTGTTTGCTTTTAGTTCGTTTGAGTTTTCCCTCTTTCCCTCACCTTCCTTTGCTTTTAAATAGACTAGTTACCTCCACTTTTACATTAGCGGATATTAGACATCAAAATACAGCGCAGAATATAGAAGTTTTATTAAAAAAACGAATAAAAATAGCTACATCATCAAGTGTCCTGTTCTGAAATCTTGCCTCTCTTAGGTTTGTACAAGAAGTCTGGCAGAGTAGTATTTCTTGGCCTGAGCAATGCTGGCAAAACAACGCTTCTACATATGCTGAACGAGCACAGACTGGGTCTGTATGAGCCGACCTTTGACCCCAGTAAGTGTACATTTGACCACACTGACCCTGCACTGCACCTTTGAGCTGGACTGGCTCTAGTGTCCACCGATTCATCTGAGCTACAGCACCAGCATACATAGAATATAACACACACTAAGTATGGTCTGAAAGGTGTAGATTAGGGATGTCAAGCTCAGTTTTGAAGGACTTGATTAGTTGGATCAGGTGTGTTTAATTACGGTTGCATCTGGACTCTTCAGGGCTCTGGCCCTCCAAGTTTGACACCCCTGAGAGAAGCCTAGTCAAGTCCCTTTTATTTCTATAGCGCTTTTAGCAATGCAGATTGTAGGAAAGCACTGAACATCATCAAGTAGAAAAATAGAGTGATGGTAATGTATAATGACCAGATTAAACTTTATTTATCAAATGCAGAGACGGTCTCTGTAGTCAAGACGACGATAATCACTAGAAATTAGGTGTCCCCTACTAAGCAAGTTTAATTCTAACAGCCTAGTGTAATTAGAAATATAAATGTGTAGGAAGCTTTCAAAGCTTTCAGTCTGTTATCAGTCAGATAAATAAATGTTCATTAGTGTGTCTGTACCCTCACAGCCTCAGAAGTGCTGAGGATCGCCGGCGTGACCCTGAGCTCCTGTGATGAGGGTAAGTAGATGATCTCTCCACATGTGCATCGGATCTCTTGAGCGCTGAAGCTGTCCTGTGTTTCTGAACAGCTCGAGGACACTGGAGGGAGCTTCTCCCAGCCGTGGATGCCATCGTCTTCCTGGTGGACTGCTCTGATTACGCCAGGCTGCCCGAATCCAAAACAGAGCTTGATGTGCGTTTTATACTGTCTCCAGACATTCAGCCTTCATCACACACTTGAGATGTGTTAATGAACACCAGACACGTTTACATGAGCCCTGTGCTGGAATTCATCGAGCGTTGCTTGTCTAGTGCTTTAATGCACCTGTGTGTGTGTGTGTGTGTGTGTGTGTGTGTGTGTGTGTGTGTTGGTTTTGGTGGATTACGAGGACAGCTCACCTGATTACATACCAGCATTACAAGGACATTTGGAATTACGGGGACATAGGAAATTCAAGCAATGTAGATGCACTTGTTTTAGCCTCAGGAACATTTCCTGCTTTTTTGTGTAAAGTCCCTTTAAGTAGGTAAACCTGTTTTCGAGTGTATGGCATTCCGCCTCCTATCGGCAGGATCTTTCACTGCTGATTTATACACATTTAATGGCCTTAAATGGGCAGAGGAGGCTAGAAAAGCGCGGCCTTTTAATTGGTCACTCGGGAAGTGGAGGCGGCATATGCATGTGCAGGAAGAACAGAGCAGCTAATGAGGTGAGTACAGGATGAACATTTATATACTGACACGATTAAATTATTAATATTTGTAGCTTATGTGTTGTGTGACTTAGAAAGGGTAGAAATATTAAGAGTAAGTTGGTAAGTAGTTGGTAAGTTTTGGAAGAACTGAAATCATGTTGTGATTGAGAGGATTACTCATATCTGTTTACAGATTTACTGATTTATATGCATTCAAAAGAGAAAAAAATAACATCTGCATGAGTTCTGAATTACAATACTAATATTGGGGAATATTATATATGTCTTATCTTACTTTAACATGAGTTCCAGTCTATGTAATGTTCTATGATGATTTTTTGAATGATGTTTTACTTCAGTCAGCTTAAAGAGTGTTATAATTTAGTATTGATAATACATTATTAATATTGCATTGCATGAGACTGTCCAATTTAACACAGTTCAGTTTAATAAGAAAGTCCAAACATGATATGTGTATATTGACTGTATGGATGGTGCAGCTCAATACAGATGTAGGTATCATGCTATTATTATATCTACATCATTCTGTGTATTTAATACTATGTTTTATTTTTAGCTAGGTGAAATGGAGAGAGTTTCTTAACTCTGTATGTGATGCAGAGTCACACATTAAAACAAGAACTGAGCAGCACTTCATTAACAAGTTTAAAGGTACAGTACTCTAAGCAGTTATTAATGTTATTGACTCATCTACATGTTCAATCACACTTGTCATCCTCACCCTAGGCCAGTGCTTCCCAAACCTGTACTGGAGGACCCCTGCCCTCCCTCACCTGACACACCTGATTCCATACTCAGCTCATTAGTAGAGACTGCAACAACTGTATTGTGTGCGTCTGATTAGAGAGACAGACAAAATGTGCAGGACAGGGGTCCTCCAGGACAGGTTTGGGAAGCACTGCTCTAGACTGTTTGCATGTGTGATTTTTCGGTTCTTTAGCTCGTGCAAATATTTAACATCAGTATTTATGAAGATTTATTCTCTTTTACAGATGAACACAGATACAGTAACTGAGATTTCAGCACCAGAAGCAAGTTCTGAACAGGTATTGTGTCGTTTTCTTGAGCGTGCTTGCTTTTGTGTCTGTAAAAGAGTCAGCTGATGCATTGTGAGGACAGAATGACAGGTTTTGCCTTTGTTTTTTTTTGCCTGTAGGTTTTTTTTCTTCATCTTGGAGGCACAGTTCTTACAATTAATGATAAAAATAATGTTTGGAAATGTAAACTGATATTTCTAACTGACACGCTACCACAAAAGATAGAAATAACTCACTTAAAACCAGCTGAGAATAACTAGTGGCCCAAGACTTTTTCACAGTACTGTATATGTATTTTTTTAAAGAAGCCTCTTCTGCTCACCAAGTTTTTCAGCATCATTACTCCAGTCTTCAGTGTCACATGATCCTTTAGAAATTGTTCTCAATAAACATTTATTATCATTATATTATCCTCACCATCATTACCAATTTTTAAAACAGTTGAGGACATTTTTTCAGGTTTCTTTGATGAATAGAAAGTTGAAGAAGAACAGCATTTGTCTGAAATGGAAATCTTATGTAATATTATACACTATGAAAATGAGAAATGTGTGTAAATCAGTATATTATTATGATTTCTGAAGATCATGTGACCCTGAAGACTGGGGTAATGATGCTGAACGTCACAGAAATAGATTATTTTAAATAGTTAAAATATTTAACAATATTACTAATTTTGCTTTATTTGGATAAAAATATTTTTGAGACTTTGTGAAGGAAGAGACTTCCTTTAAAAACACAAAAATTCCTATACTGTCTAAAAATGTGACTGGTAGCGTACACTTCAGAATCAGTTTTGAATAAAATGTTACATTTTCTGTAGTTGACAAAGCTGCTTGCTAAGATCTGTCTAATTCATGAAATAAATAATAATAATAAAAATGAAACTGTTTCATTTCTTTATCTGATACGAAGTATGTGGATTGTTTGCAAGACTAACAAAAATGTATGTTTACATGGACTGTTGAAACTGGTGTACTAAATCCAGTGTTGTGTAAGTTACTTCCAAACTGTAATATATTATATATTACTTGTTACTGCTATTTAAAAGTAATGCCTTAAATGACAATATCACTGATTCAGAATTGTAAAGCGTTACATGGCTCCTGTGTTACTTTTGAGTTACTTTCACCAAAATAACTACAGAGAGCTTGACGTCAGCACAGCTGAAGAGTTCTTTAAAGCTTGTTTTTATCATTTAAAGAATTTTTAATTCATGTCTTTTTTCGCTGAGTTTTGTTTTTTGTTATTTTTTTTATTAAAAAAAAAAACCAAAGAGGCCAAAATAGTTTCCTGTTGGACCAGTTGTCTTGCAACACTTCTGTAAAACCTGCCCTAAATACGCCTTCACTTGACCGCTTCACACATACAAGGTTACGCCAGCGAGAGCGAGATCGATTAAATACATCGCTCTACACATATTGTTTATATTAGAAGCTGTCCTTTAGTATTCATTTACAAACCTGTTCACCACACATGGATAATAACTGACCATGAACAGAAGATAGAGCTGACTTGCGGCATTTTTTATACATTAATGCGGTGTCTTGCTGTTTTTTGAACAATTAAAGAGTGTGTTGTAACACAAGCATTACTGAACATGTACCCAGTAAAATATTACTGAAACTTGATTAGTAATGCCTTACACTACTGTGTTACAGCAAAAAGTAATTCATTACTGTAATATATAAATATAATATAAAATCTGTCTTCTGCAGGATTCATTGTGAAAGTGTTATTTTATACTGCATTCCTTGAGTCTAACTAAAGGAGACACATTGTGTTTCTATCACACTGAAAGCGAGATTAAGCAACACAACTATGTCTATCACATGATGCCATAACTCATGCCTGTCTGAATGACAACATCCCATACACATATTTTTTCTGATATCAATTCATAAACAGAAAAACATTTTAACAGATGTAATGCTAAGCAGGTGCTTTATATATAAAAACACGTCCATTACAAAACCCAAATCCACTTTAGATCAGAATCATGAGTTATTACAAGCACTTAGTGACGGTTTAACATGGGCTTTAAGAAAAACACAATAATAATAATGTGTAGTTTATTATTGCGATTTCACAGTCCTAGTTAACACTTCTGTCCTTATAGTGCAGGGTGTTGTCATATTTGTGTGTATGAGTCATATTCTAATGAGCTGTGATGTCATTGTGACATCACTGTCCTTGCAAACCCTTTAGTCCTTATAATTCAGGTTTCTGTCTGGTAGGACATATGTCCTTGTAATTCAGCAAAAATTCTGGATGTTGTGTATCTTGTTTTGTAAATGATAAAAAAAATATGGGTTTTGATGCCCTGATTTTTTAAAGCATTTGCATTTTTATTTGAAAGCTCTACTACAAAAGGAAAGCATAGTCCCTATAAACCACCTTTTTTTCCTGGTTTGAAGAAACTGTCCTGGTACTGCAGCCTTACCTGTGTGTGTGTGTGTGTGTGTGTGTGTGTGTGTAACAGGCACTAATAACAGATGAGACGATTGGATATGTGCCCATCTTGATCCTCGGCAACAAGGTCGACAAACCTGAAGCCATCAGTGAGGAGAAACTGTGTGAGATCTTCAGACTGTACGGTCAGACGACGGGAAAGGTACCACACGGTGCTCTCAGAGACATGTTTGAGACGAGAGCCTGAAAGGAACAGTCATAACAAATTGTATCTTGTCTCCTGATTTGTTTGTGTGTGAGGCAGATAATCTGATGTCAACGAGTCTTTTTGACTCTTACCACCCTGTCTCTTCTAGCCTCTTTTGGGCCCATGATTGGCTGCTGATTTTTCTTAAGCATTTTTTGGGGGCACGCAGGGTTCGAGCCGGACTCCGAGCCACGTCCTCCTTAGGGCTCTCGCTACCAGGGCTCAGGGTTCACTGAACTCCCGGCTCGCCCCGACAGCACGCCAAACATGCTATTTTATTATGACTAATGAGGAAGCGCGAACACGTAAAACACAAACTGATGTTAATTACATCATAACGGTAAATACCACTTTATTAATAGTCAGTCAAGACAAATTAATTAATTGTCAATGTATCACTTGTTATTGTAAAACATAGATGCTTTTGGATTTAAATGTTTCCACGCGTCCTGGAAAAATTAATGACCATTTTTCCAGTCTTGGAAAACTGATGAAGGATGGGAGAAAATGCACTGTACCGGAAAAAACCATGTTGTGCTGTGTTGTAAAAAAATAAAAAATATGTTATGGTCATTTGTAATGTAAGTAAAGACATGTAAATGTAATCGTAATTAAATGTAAAATGTCCTGGAAAAGACCTCTTAAACCAGTGTGAACCCTGAATGTGTTTATGCAGTTTAAGTTTAGAAACACATTATTTTCCACGTACTGTACATTATTGTTTCTCCTCTAAGCCCCGCCTCCTGAAACGGCTCGATTTGTGCAGAGCTCATTGTTCTGAAATAGTGAGCTGTGATTGGTCAGCTATCCAGTGCACTGTGATAGGCACTAACCGCTCGTAACGCTCCAAAAAAACAGAAAAACTTGAAACTCCTTTAAATAATGCTGAGAGACTTTAATGTCTTTAATGGTTGTGTTTGTGTCTTCAGGGCAACATTCCCCTCAAGGAGCTGAACACGAGGCCTCTGGAGGTGTTCATGTGCAGCGTGCTGAAGAGACAGGGCTATGGAGAGGGCTTCCACTGGCTCTCACAGTACATCGACTAGAGGAAGAGAAGCACGCTCATCCCGCCTTCACACCACGACTCCACTCTCACAGACTGTTATCGTTACACTCATCAAACATTGTGTTGTGTTGTAAAAAAAAAAATACTATGTTAATGTCTTTGGTCATTGCAGAACGGTTTACAAATGGTTAGTAAAGGTTAGCAAGAGAAAGCGCTGTGTTCAGGGAGTAATCTAGCTGTGATGTAGTGACACACGTAGCTAATCTGGTTAAGAGGGGTTAAATGTAGAGTTCAGTAGAGTTACTTGCTCAATGTTTTCTGTGTACACACACACACACACACACACACACACACTCACGCACACAGACACGTTTCTGACTAAAACTCATTCCTCATTCACATTATTTTAGTTTATGTAGCTTAGTGTTTTTTTTACTTGGTGAATCATTTGATAAAGTTTAATGACCCGTTCATGAAGACCGTGACTCGCTTCATTCTTAAATAAGCATTTTGAATTCATGGGTTCATAAGAATTACTCAGGTTATTAACTGACACCTACTGCTGATTTTAGTGTCATTTTTAAAGTACCTTTTTCTCTCAGGTCATAGCCTTAATGTGTATGGTTAGACCTCTGAAGGGAAGAATATATGACTTTAGGCTATGAATATGTGATCCATGTCTTTTATTCCCATCGTAATTAAATTTAAAATGTCCTGGGAAAAAGACCTCCTAAAGGTGCCATAGAATGCATTGAGAGAATATTTAAAACTGTTCTCTGATATGTACATAGAAGGTATGTAGCTTAGGTAAGGCCTAAGCTGAATGCCATCTAGGGTCAAAAAGAATTTGATTTGGACATTTGGCAGATGGCACAGCGAGAGAAAACTGCGCACGTCCGGGGAGAGCGACGTCCACCAAAACTTGTTCTGGACCAGTTCAGTCGTGGCTAGGACTCCCGGGTGCCCGGCACTGGGGCTGTCGTGGACCAGATGTAGTATCCTCTCGCGGAGAGCAGTGGGGACGTAAACCTTGTCTGGAGGGCAGTCAGGAGGGGAAGGTTCTGTGGTCTGGGCCTCCTGGATCTCCTGCATGATGTCCCATTGTATGGGTGCTAACACCAAGGTGGGGGAGATGATGCATTCAGGTTCCACGGATTGTGTGGGGTGATCGTGCTGCTGTGATAGAGCATCGGCCTTGCCGTTCTTCGACCCGGGACGGTAAGTGATATGGAATTGGAACCGGGTGAAGAACAGGGCCCAGCGCGAAGCGGAGGTACTCCAGGTTACGGTGGTTTCGTGTATACGATGAAAGGCTCCCCTGCTCCCTCAAGCCAATGTTGCCATTCCTCTAGAGCCGCTTTCATGGCTAAAAGCTCCTTGTCCCCAACATCATAATTTCATTTTGCTGGTGACTTGCCACAGTACAGGCACAGCCCATTCTCCATGCGTCGTTCTCTCTCCTCCAGAGAGAGGTGTGTAGCTCCGATCTGCATGGGCTTGGGTGGTGGTGTGACGGACGGGCGACTGGTAGCATGCAAATTAAATCCTCTCCCCAGCATGCTAATTCCGCCTGAAGATCCTCCCGTAATCCACGGCGGGATAGGGACATTAAAGGATCACTGTCCCAACCAGTCTGGGCCACGAGTGTTCTAAAGTTCATGGTAAACTCCGCGGCGGAAGTAGCGCCCTGTTGCAGCGCCAGCAGTTCGTCCTTGGTGCTCTCGCCGTCCGCGGTGTGATCGAACACCTCGCAAAATTGCCGCAAACTCTTCCTGGTTAGCAGAGAGCAAACCAGAGACACTTTGGCATCATCATCGGCAAAGCACGCCGACTGGGCCTTCATATAGATATCACACTGCAACAAGAACCCCTTGCACTTGCCTGGAGTACCGCTGTATTTCTCGGGGAGCGCGAGGCGCACAGAGCCTGGATGGAGCTTACCAGCTCAGCCGTTAGCGAGGTAAGCTTCTCCAGTTGCTGACGGTGAGTTAACAGCTCCGAGGCTTGGCGGCTCACCTCGTCGATCACTTGGCGCATCATTGCTGGATCCTGCAATGGTGAAGTCTGCTGTAATGACTCGCGAGATTCGTTAGGATCCATAAGCAGTTTAATAGCGTAGTCAGACAGGCAATGGGTCGAAATACCAGGGAACAGATTCAGACAGGGATAAGACAGATCGTGGTCAAAAACAGGCAAAAGAGTCAGGACAGGCGGCAAGAAATCGGAAATCAAACACAGTCAAGGAAATCAAACAGGGGTAGGCAAAACAATGGAGAAAACGCTTGGAAACGATAGCCAGGGCAAATTGAGACTTCGCGTCTGTCCTAAGCAAAAGTCCGACCTCAAATAGTCTGAAGAGGTGGGTGGAAGGGCGCGAAAACTCCGAGGTACGTGGGAGAAATGGGTCCGGGTGGGAAGTAATATTCGGGCGAAGGTTCCCGCTGCTGTCCGTTGGAGAGGGCCACAGAGGTGCGATCCGTGACATTACTACTGCTGTAGTGTGATTAGGACTTACCTTTTTAATAACAAATTTAAATCAAGGTCTATAAATATATTTTTTACAGGTGTACTTGTGGAAATTGTGCACGCATGGCCCTCGAGAGAGAAAATATATGTTGCAGGGAAATACCACAGGTACTTCACAACTACACTTGATATATTTTTTGCAACCCATGTCTTTTTTCCTACTTCAAAAATATGAAAGATTACTGTAAATAACAGTGCCATTATGATTTTTTTCTTATGCAGGTGGAAGGTCTTTCATACGGAGCAGACAGGTACTGAGGCACAGGAATCCGCTGTATGGCATCCAGATATGGAAAGAGACCATGGACAACCTCTTCAAAAACACTGTCCATCAAGTTGATGACACAGGTTTACTGGTTTGACGGTATATCCTCCCTTTTTGGCTTTTAGAAAGTGAAGCTTGTACACAATGATTAGTAGTAGAACTGAAAATAGCAGCTGACTAACCTAGCTAAACATATTATGCAGCACATGTGTACTTAATGGTAAGTAAATTTACCTTTGCCTCGAAGGTGAGACCTCATTTTTTTAACGATAGCTGTGTTCCCTTAGATAACACAATAGGGCCATCAGTTTGGCAGCCTACATCATTTAAACGGGAGGTCTGTGATGTACTCTGAAACACAAGAGTGCCAAAAATATACTCCTAACTGTCAAACCAAAACTATTTGAACAAAATGACTAGAATACTTCTTAAATGACAATACTTTCAACTTAAGTGGTGGAGGAGGTGATGTTAACTAAAAGGAGCAAGTGAGATATCTGTAAGCAACCAAAGTAACCAGTTAACTCTTGACTTTTATGAAAAAAAACTATGGTTTTACTACAAATAAAACAAAAAACTATGGTTAAACAGTTCAACACAAATTCACCATGCTCTTGCTAAACTAACCATATTTTTTACCATGGTATTTGTAGTACAACTATTGTTATACAAATTGTAATCTATGCACCAAAATAACGTTGTTTCTACACTATTATTCTAGTAAAACCATGTTTAATGTTCGTACGAGTAGTAACGTAAATGTGTTGTTGATGAAATATAGGCCAGATTATGAATCCACCCGGAATTTATATCATGTTAGATGTATCTTACGTTACGCTTGTATTTCGTAGATTTCTATGCCAAAACATGCAGGAAATAATATTAACCTCTCCGTAAATAACGTTTGGTCTTCAGATAGTTACTTAGTTTGCTAGTTATCTTAGGTTAAGGTTACTGTACTAGCATTTCACGTTTGATCTCGACAACACAGGGTAAATTGTTGCTAATGTTGTTAGCTCACTTAGAAACATTCGTTATAAATATAAATCGCTATAACAGTCAATAAGTGGGAAAAAAACACTACTTACTGCTTGCAGTAGGGGTTGAAATAGCAATATAGTTGGAATTGACTCCTTCTTCAGTGTCGAACGCTGAGCAAAGCCTGCTTCGTATTGTCCCAGGTTAGGAACACTGTCAGTGGTAAAATGGGCAGAGCAAACTAACAACTTTGAATTGAATTGTTCCGGTATCCGCTTGTAGATGAACATCAACCATGCCTGATGACAGTCCTTTTCTATAGGAAGGGAGTGAAAAGTGCTCACATCCCCAGCACAGCCTGGAACGTAACATTTATAGCGAATATCCGGCATTGTCGACATTGTTTTCGGATGACTCGACTCGTCTGCGCAGGTCCGGCTGATGTAGAGCATGGGCGGGTATATGCAAATGTGGTGGGTGTAACTGTTACGTAACAGTCTGTGTTGTGTTGGAATTTGACCCTTTTTCAGTCGTCTTTTGCAAACACTTGATTTATATAAGAAGTAGGAAACTATGTTGTTTGACACTCTCAGTATGTCATATCCATGTACTGAACTGTTATTATTCAACCATGCCAAGGTAAATTCAGTTTTCCATTCTATGGCATTTAAAAAAAAAATTTTTGCAGGCCTCATGGGACGATTTCTGAAAGAAAAGCACTTGCAAGAGGCCTTATCTACACTAAAGCTCCTCCAGGTCCCTTTTCAGGACAGCAGTCTGCACAAGGATAGTTCTCAGGTTGATATTGGATTTGCAGCACAAGTCACTCTCAACCAACTCAAGTCTTCCAAAAACATTTCTGAAAGGCAGAGACTAGAGATTAGATTAGACTGCAAGAAACTCTTGATTGCACTTCTTGAGACACTGGAGGGAGCTTCTCCCAGCCGTGGATGCCATCGTCTTCCTGGTGGACTGCTCTGATTACGCCAGGCTGCCCGAATCCAAAACAGAGCTTGATGTGCGTTTTATACTGTCTCCACCGGACACCAGACACGTTTACATGAGGCCTGTGCTGGAATTCATCGAGTGTTGCTTGTCTAGTGCTTTACTGCACCTGTGTGTGTGTGTGTGTGTGTGTAACAGGCACTAATAACAGATGAAACCATTGGATATGTGCCCATCTTGATCCTCGGCAACAAGGTCGACAAACCTGAAGCCATCAGTGAGGAGAAACTGTGCGAGATCTTCAGACTGTACGGTCAGACGACGGGAAAGGTACCACAGAAATGACATAAAACAGTTGAGTAACATAAACAGTGACGCTGGAGCACAAAAATAATGTAATGTAAAGTGTTCAGGACTGTGTTCCGGTCGGTGAGCTGAAGACCAGAGCTCTGGATCTGTTCATGTTCACGAGGATACGGTGAAGCTCTGCTCTGGCTGTCACACTACATCAGCCGCTGAAGTCTCACAAAAATCACAAACCCAAAATAGTATTTTAAACCAGTTCCTATATTAAATATAATTTGTAATTCACATAAATAATATGATTTAATGGTGTAACTTCCCTCTCACATCATCATAGCCTTCGCATTCTTTCTGATTTGAGTGATCCTTCCCTATCAAGGCAGCCAAATATGTTTAATGTGAATTCTTGCGAAAGCAGCAGTTTTATTACAGGCCATTGGCACTCGTATGGAGCGGTGGTGGAGCGAGGGAAAAACACTTTTGCTTTAACTTTTAAAAACTCTGCTCCTCGGTCTGTTTAAAATCACTCCGCTCACATATTCTGTTAGAGCAGTGGTTTTCAACCTGTAGGACGGTATTGCAGGGGGGCCGCCAATTATTATTAATAGAAATTGTCATATTGTTAATATAATAAAAAATGTCTAGTTTGCTGATCCATTATGTATATTTTCTGTTTATTCAATACATTACCAGTTTATTCAATAAAGACAATTAACAGTTTTGTTTCAGAGTACTTAGTTAACCCGACACATCATTTCAATTCTTTTGCAGTGGGCCGCGAGTTAAAAGAGGTTGGGAACCACTGTGTTAGAGAGAGGCTGTGTGTCTCTTGTGTCTCTCAACAGTGTTTGAAGTGCAAGATACAATGTGTCAAAGCATCATTTAAAAAAACCCGCCTCAGTCTCGTTTGATGCACTGCATTTAAAAACTAGCCGACCAATGAGATTGCAGCTTTAGTTCTAACCCACACTTTTGTTCTAGTTAAACCAGGTGCTTTCTTTCACTACATGATTCAGTCTATTAAAAATGCATTAAAAATGATTGCATAATTAAAGATAAGGGGAAAGAAAATGTGTTAATTTATATCAGTACATATGATTTATCACTATTAGTGACATTTTTTTTTCTTTAAAAAATCAGCATGGTTACAATTGTGATATTGATTTTATGCAACAGTTCAGTAGTCAAGTCAAGTCACTTTTATTTCTATAGCGATTTTAACAATACAGATTGTAGCAAAGCACTGAACATCATCAAGTATGAGAACAGAGTGATGGTAATGTATAATGACGAGAATTAAACTTTATTTATCAACTGCAGAGACGGTCTCTGTAGTCAAGACGATGATAATCACTAGAAATCAGGTGTCCCCAACTAAACAAGCCAGAGGCAAGGAACCAAAACCCCATCCATGAGAGAATGGGGAAAAAAACCTTGGGAGAACCAGGCTTAGTTGGGTCCAGTTCTCCTCTGGCCAGACGCCCAGCACCTAATTTACAGTTCAATATTAAGCACATGTTAGATTGTGTAAAGCAGTGGTTCCCAACCTTTTTTAACTCACGGCCCACACAGCCAAACAGACATGTTTCCGCGGCCCACTGCAAAAGAACTTTTGTGTCGGGTTACCTAAGTACTCAGAAGCAAGGATGTTAATTGTCTTTATTGAATAAACTGGTCATGTATTGAATAAACAGAAAATATACATAACGGATCTGCAAGCCCCCACAGGCTCGGGTTCACATTGCGAAAACGGGAAAACCAAATACAGACAGGATTTGCTGAAGGGACGCTGTATGTCAGGCTGAAGGGAAGAAAGTTGCAAGCGGAGATCAGGCTCGACGTTAAGCTTATTCCGGTACTTTGTCTTGAGTACCACCAATGCAGAAAATCCTGCTTCACATAAGTATGTTGTCGGAAATGGTCTCAAAAACTTAAGAGCTTTGTCAGAAAGTTCAGGATACTCGGAGAATGTATGAATCCAGAAATCCGTCAATGTTTTTTGAGAAAACGTCCATTTTAAAGCACTGTCACAAGACGTGTCAATGAGGCTGTTGTGCTCTTTTGCACTTAAACTTGTGACAGCTCCCTCACTGAAATCACTGAGGCGGTCTGAAAGGGGAAAATTTGAGTCAGAAAAAAAAATCCGTGCTTCATTGCGTAATTCAAATAGATGAGTAAGCACCCTGCCTCATGAAAGCCATCGTACCTCAGTGTGTGAGTCATTTCATGAAAATGGCACAATTTGAGTCCCTCTCACCTCTTAGGGTGTATTTCATCTATTGGGTCACCAAAC
>JAUMHI010000067.1:12917417-12929384 GCA_032359435.1 Enteromius unitaeniatus | reverse complement strand
TGAAATAATCTACTGTACACACACACTAGCCTAGGATTAAATGAGCACGTTCACACACACACACACACACACACACACACACACTCACTCACTCACTCACTCACTCTCACACACACTCACACACACACTCTCACACACTCACTCACTCTCTCACACACTCACTCACACACACACACACACACACTCTCACACACACACACACACACACACACACTCTCTCACACACTCACTCACTCACTCTCTCACACACGTCCATATGATAAATATAGTAAAATAAATCTGTGTTTGAAGTGTCTGTAACTGAAGGCAGATGTTTAGCACAGTCCCCTTTGCGCTCTTCGCGGTTCAGAAAATAAGTGAGTCCTATAAGAGCTGAGAGTGTTTCTGTCAGTGCCTCTGAAGGGTGTGTGTGCAGAGGACTAGCAGCAGTGTGCAGACAGAGAGTGTGTGAGCTGAGTGTGTGTGTGTGTGTGTGTCGCAGGCACTACAGGAAGCGCTCTGGCTCCAGGTCCAAGAGCCGCTCGCCGGACCCCAAGCGCTCAAAAAAAGAGGATCAGACAGGATCCCGCGCCCGAGAGCGCAGCCGGAGAGAGAGGTCACGCAGCCGAGAGCGCCGCCGCTCCCGCTCCAGAGACCGCAAGAGGCAGAGGTCAGAGGTCATGCCCCGCCACACACGTCCGCTCGCTCTCTCCAGTCCTAACCTCTCTCTGTCTCTTCACAGACGCTCCAGGAGCCGAGAACGGAGACGCTCCCGCAGCCGAGAGCGCAAGAGCCAGGGGAGGAGGTCCGCACACACACACACACACACACACACACTACTAAACAGCAAATAACACACTGAATCAGAACTACAGAAGCGTTTTGTTTTTTAAGTGTCCTCTGCTTGGCGAGCTTGTCTTTATTTGATCCAAAGCACAGCAAAAACAGCACAAGACTGAAATATTTTCACTATTTAAAATAACTGCTTTCTATTGGAATATATTTAAAAATGTACTTCACTCCTGAAACTTCAAAGCTTCATCGTTTTTTATTAGTACACAAAAACATTTTCAGGCTTTGTTGATGAATAGATAGTTTTCAGACATTTTCTGAAATATAAATCTTTTCGAGCATTATAAAGGTCTTCTGAGTTTAAATCTAAAGCACCCGCTAGTTTCTGTTCATGTCAGAAGTATTAGAGTCTGCTGATGTAATGTGATGCTGAAATTACAGCAAGGAGAAGTCCGAGAACGTAGAGCCATCTGCTGACAAGAAGAAGATCAAGGAGGAGAAGGAGGAGGAGAAGGCTGAAGATGTAAGTGATTCATTCAGCGTTCCTCTTCTGAGGATCACTGCATATTAACCTGACTCTGATTAAATGACTAACCTCTCGCACCGGCTGGTTCTGCAGCAGGACTTTGACCAGAACACGCTTGAGGAGGAGATGAGGAAGAGGAAGGAGCGTGTGGAGAAGTGGAGGGAGGAGCAGAGGAAGAAAGCCATGGAGAACATCGGAGAAATCAAGAAGGAGCTGGAGGAGATGAAGCAGGGGAAGAAGTGGAGTCTGGAGGACGATGATGGTCAGAGAGCGCCGCTCATTCACACAAACTAACCCCTCTGATGAACAGTAAACAGATTATGATTGCACTGTCAGACAAAACAATCAAAAGTAGAACACTGAGTATCTCCAGCTTACTTTAAACACGTTGGATGCACACTTGATTGGCCATCCCAAAAACTCTGGACTGTGATTGGCTGCCTCTCACACCAGGGGCGGGGCCTTGAATTAAGCACAAACTCCAGACAGGAAGTGTTTGTTTTGTTTATTCTTCACACAAGGAAAGAAAGTTTGTAGTGCACCCTTGTTTTCACAGACTGAAAGGTGTGTGTGTGTGTGTGTGTGTGTGTAGATGATGATGAGGAGACTCAGGCGCCCGTGGAGCCGGACGGAGAGGAAGAGGAGGGAGAGAAAGAGGAATCGGCCGGGGCTGAGGAGGTGTTGAGTATGGAGCAGGAGACCGGAGAGGAGCTGGACCCGCTGGACGCTTACATGGAGGAGGTCAAAGAAGAGGTCAAGAAGTTCAACATGGGCACCATGAGAGGAGGAAACGACAAGGTGCTTCAGACGAATAACCCCTCGAACTGAATCAGCCGTGCTGGGAACTCTAATCCGTTACAGATTACAAGCATTCAGGATATAATCAGTAGTGTAACCATTTCAGAGACTGGTGATCTCTGTTAACATGTTTATAAGCAGCTGTAGAGTAACAGATGACAGTAAATCTAAATGAATTGTATAATTCCATTACAGGTAACTAGTTGCTCCCCAGCCCTGGCGGTCAGTGGCCTGTTTGACCAGTCTGATGCTTTAATGAACTTTCACTATATGTTCCACTAGAGAACGACTAAATAAGTGATGGTTATTCAAAGATGGCTGAAGTCATGTATTGTGTGTCAGCAGAAAGGCAGTGTGTCTGTGACCAAAGTGGTGACCGTAGTGAAGACGAAGAAGATGGTGCACACCACCAAGAAGAAAGGAGAGCTGATGGAGAACGACCAGGACGCCATGGAGGTACAGACACACACGGGTTATATTCACACAGTGGTCTGTGTGTTAAACAGGAAGCACACCCCGCGGTCTCGGGTCACATGATCTATCTTCTCTCAGTCTAGCTGTGCTGCGCTCACTTCTTAAGCTTGCGTTGGAAAAGGAAGATGGTTAATGCATCTTAAGACCAGTCAGACTGAAACATGCACTTAATGTGTTTCTATAGCATTTCACAAAAGACTTTTTGGACTAATTCAGAATTATAAGAATAATAATTAGGCATCATTTTCTTCAAGCAAGAAATGTTATTTTATTTGTTGTTCATTATTTATTTGAGGACTATAAATTGACTATTGAAGAGTTGTAAAGGCAAACCAGAGGCACGAGACGTTTACTAACCAGGAAAGAGTATTAGACTGACATGAATAACAGATCCAGAAAAACAAACTCTGTGTGTGTAGTATTCATCAGAGGAGGAGGAAGTGGACCTGCAGACGGCCCTCACAGGCTTTCAGACCAAGCAGAGGAAGGTTCTGGAGCCGGTTGATCATAAGAAGATCGAGTATGAGTCCTTCCGTAAGAACTTCTATGTGGAAGTGCCGGAGCTGGCCCGGATGAGTCCTGAAGGTAAGTCCTCCAGACCTTCCTGAGACACGCTCTGGTCAGCTCAGGCTAACGGTGTGTGTGTTTGTGTGTGTGTGTGTGTGTGTGCTCGGCTCTGTTCAGAGGTCAACGAGTACCGTCTGGAGCTGGAGGGCATCACCGTCAAAGGCAAAGGCTGCCCGAAGCCCATCAAGACCTGGGTCCAGTGCGGCATTTCCATGAAGGTGCTGAACGCCATGAAGAAGTGAGTAGGGCATCTTCAGGAGCTTCACCAGACAGAAGAAGTGTGTGTGTTATTCCTCTCTGTCTCTTTCTAAGACACAACTATGAGAAGCCAACCCCGATCCAGGCCCAGGCCATCCCGGCCGTCATGTCAGGACGTGACCTCATCGGCATCGCTAAAACAGGAAGTGGAAAGACCATCGCCTTCCTGCTGCCCATGTTTCGCCACATATTAGACCAGCGGCCCCTGGGAGAGGCAGAGGGGCCCATTGGTGAGCTTCCTCCCCATCATCTTCAGAATAAACCCAGCAGCTGCGTCTTACTGACTGCTCTCTGTTCTGTTCCAGCGTGTCATGCTTACTCAGGAAATATCAGGCCGTCTTAGCATTCATGACTCTGGAGCACAAAAGTCTTTTTCTTCACATCCTAATGATTTGTGACATAAAAGAGAAATGTATAATTTTGACCCATGCTGTGTATTGCTGCTGATGAGCCTGATATTTTCTACATTTGTGAGTGTTTTGCTGCATCCAAACTGTGTGTGTGTGTCTCCATCAGCCATGATCATGACCCCGACTCGTGAGCTGGCTCTGCAGATCACCAAAGAGTGCAAGAAGTTCTCCAAGTCTCTGGGGCTGCGTGTGGTGTGTGTGTACGGCGGCACCGGCATCAGCGAGCAGGTGTGTGTGTGAGATCTGCTTCATCACCTCCAGCAGAATCCGCTCTAACCCAGCGTCTCTCCACAGATCGCAGAGCTGAAGCGCGGCGCGGAGATCATCGTGTGCACCCCGGGGCGCATGATAGACATGCTGGGAGCCAACAACGGTGAGAGCCTCCTGAGTCTGTGCTGATGTCATCATAGTGTTTCTGATGCACTGCTGTGTGTGTGTGTGCGTGCGTGCGTGTGTGTGTGTGTGTGTGTGTGTGTGTGCGTGTGATTCAATATATGCTTACATCAGCATTATCAAATCATCTTAAATGAATCAAAACTATTCTAGCTTTATTAGTGCTGTATCTCTCTAAATATCTGGAGCTCAGGAGCAGTCTTCAGCTGCACTGCTGTATTCATATTTAACTATAAAGTCATCAGGATATCAAGTAGAGATCATGTTTTATGCAGATGTACATTTCCCACCATAAATACATCAACCTCAAGGAAACCTCTGTTGTTTTGTACGTTAGAGTGCTCTCAGAATGCCTGTGTTTGCTGCTCCGTGTGTCCTGCAGTAGTTTATCGGCGGTTCGGCTCGTAACGGGAGTTATTGTGTGTCCGCGCACTGCTCTCTGAGAGCAGGTGTGTCTGCTGGGAATGATTCATGTTCAGGAGATCTAAGAGCACTGAGCGTAGAGCAGGAGCGGTGTGTTTCCACACATGCGAGGTAATCTCTAATATGTTTCCTCCGTAGGTCTCTCTTCAGGCGGCCTGAGCTCAGTTAGTGTATGATGTGTCTCTGATGGTACGCACGTTTAGCAGCTCTGCCTGAAGGACTTTGAGCTGCTAGTAAACGCTGTCTGCGCTCTGCTAACCGTGTGCTGTCGTTGTGTTGCGCAGGTCGTGTGACCAATCTGCGCAGAGTCACGTATGTGGTGATGGACGAGGCTGACCGCATGTTCGACATGGGCTTCGAGCCACAGGTCAGTCTGTCTCCCGTCACACAATACACTGAATGCTGATTTGAAATCTGTTATCAAGCAGTTTTTAACACAGTGATCGCTGGCCAGGATTAGTGTGTACACGAGCGTGTTCCTCAGGCAGCTCGGTCATGATGCACCGTGATACAGGGGAGGTTCTGGTGGAGGATCACCTGGCGTCTGAGCGCTCGGACTCCTCAGGCTCGCTGTTCTCAGGTGTGTGTTTGTTGCAGGTGATGCGTATCGTGGATAACGTGCGTCCGGACCGGCAGACGGTGATGTTCTCAGCCACGTTCCCACGCACCATGGAGGCTCTGGCCCGCCGGATCCTGTCCAAACCTGTGGAGGTGCAGGTGGGCGGCCGCAGCGTGGTATGCTCAGACGTGGAGCAGCACGTGGTGAGTGTGTGTGTGTGTGTGTGTAGCTCTTCAGGCTGACTCTGTTGTATCAGTGAGCTGGAGTTCTGAGAGCAAAGGGACTGAAATGGAAGTATTTGGCCAAGACTTGATTGTGATTTCATTTTTATTTTAAATGTTAGTTAGTGTGTATTGTTACTGTTTGGCTGCCTTTTATTTAAAAATATAGAAAATATTCTTACAGTTACAGCTGTTTTCAATATGTGTTTGTGATCAACTGTGTTTCTGTGATGTTCAGCACAGTACTCCAGTCTTCAGCTTCACATGATCCTTCACAAATCATAATAATATACTGTAAAGTATCTGTGTTCTCCAGATTAATGAGTGGTGGTGTAGACTAGGTTTGAGCTGGCTCTAGAGCACAGTAGATATGAAGCGCTCTGAAGCTGTGTTTCTGCTGCTTGGACAGATTGTGATCGAAGAGGAGAAGAAGTTCCTGAAGCTGCTGGAGATTCTGGGCCACTATCAGGAGAAAGGCTCCGTCATCATCTTCGTGGACAAGCAGGAGCACGCTGACGGTCTCCTCAAAGACCTGATGAAGGCCTCGTACCCCTGCATGTCCCTGCACGGAGGTCAGCGTCTGGCTCTCATCATTAGTATTCACACAGAGTGGTTTGTGTTGATGGAGATGAGATGTGGCCAGTGGCGTTAGAAAAACTTGAGTGAACTGATAAGAGACTGAACACTGCTGTTAGTGTTACTGAAGAGTGTATAGTCTACAAGTGTTAAAGCTGTAATGAGCTGAAGTGTGTGTGTGTGTGTGCAGGCATCGATCAGTACGACAGGGACAGCATCATCAATGACTTCAAGAACGGTGCGTGTCGTCTGCTGGTGGCCACGTCTGTGGCAGCTCGAGGCCTGGATGTCAAGCAGCTCATCCTGGTGGTCAACTACGGCTGCCCCAACCACTACGAGGACTACGTGCACCGCGCCGGACGCACAGGACGAGCTGGCAACAAGGTGTGTGTGTGTGTGTGAGAGCTGAGGACAAGTCTGACTGTGTGTGTGTGTGTGTGAAAGAGAGAGTGTGTGTGAGAGAGCGGAGTCTGACTGTGTGTGTGTGTGTGTTTAGGGTTACGCGTACACCTTCATCACTGAGGAGCAGGCTCGTTACTCCGGAGACATCATCAAAGCTCTGGAGCTGTCCGGATCGGCCGTCCCGCCGGAGCTCGAGCTGCTCTGGACCAACTTCAAGGAGCAGCAGAAGGCCGTAAGAACAAACACACTTCTGTGATCGCTTGAGAGAGACACACTTCCACCACAGAATTACACACAACTGACTTTCATCTCACAATTCAGAGCGGAGTAAAAACTAAAGAGAGATTCGGAATTGCGAGGGGAAGGAAATATGAGTGGATAAAAAGATCCTGTGCTTCTACAGAAAAAGAGTTCATTGATCTCAGCACATCATCACATAAAGATCACTGCTGGACTCTCAAGTGTTAATGTTAATGCTAATGTCACAATGTTATTGACATAATTACATCTGCAGCCGTTAACATACATTTCCAGAACAGAAATCTGAGCTTTGTATAAAGTCTGGTTCATAATTCTCGTTCAGAGATTTTGAATTTCTCTCTTTATCACTGCATGAATCCAAAAATAGTTTTTTAAGGAGTAAAATGTTATAAATTAACGTGAATGAAATATGAACAAAGCTTCAGAATATAGAGAGGAATTAAACTGTAGAGTATGTAGGAGAACAGCTCTGAAGATCAGGATTGGAGTTGAAGGTGTGTGTTCTGTCTGGAGCGGCTCGGGTCAGGTGTGTGTCGAGGTTCTTCAGCGTGTGTGTGTGTGTGTGTGTGTGTGTTTTCAGGAGGGAAAGAGCATCAAGAGCAGCAGCGGCTTCTCTGGGAAGGGCTTCAAGTTTGACGAGACGGAGCACGCTCTGGCTAACGAGAGGAAGAAGCTGCAGAAGGCTGCGCTGGGCCTGCACGACTCTGATGATGAGGACCAGGCTCTGGACGTGAGTTCATCTCTTCAGATCAGTGTGATGGAATAGTGTGTGTGTGTGTGTGTGTGTAACAGCTGTCTGTGTGCTGCAGATTGACGAGCAGATCGAGAGCATGTTTAACTCTAAGAAGCGAGTGAAGGACTTCTCTGCTCCGGGCGGTGCTGCTGGAGGGGCTGCAGTGGGTGTGAGCGGGTCAATGACCGCTGTGTCCGGTCTGAGTGGACCGAGCACTCCGTCTGCAGGAAACATACAGAAACTGGAGATCGCCAAGAAACTGGCTCTGAAGATCCAGGCACAGAAGAACCTCGGTGCAGAGGCTCAGGTCAGACACACTTCCAGCTTCTGCTGATGACCCTGATGATTACAGCAAAGCTTCTCTGATCCAATGCATTCTATGGGTCAGAACTAGAAATTTGTCTTTTATGACAACAGTATGTAGGATATTAAGTATGGAATATGTTCCATGACGATATTTTGTAAATGTCCTACTGTAAACTTTAAAGATGGGTTTTCTCAATATTTCGATTTTTTTTTTTTGCTCCCTCAGATTCCAGATTTATAGATAGTTGAGCAGGATAGAGCAGGGTCACATATTTCCAGTACGACTGATAATAACGGTGCAGTGCTTTATTCCAGGACGTGATGCAGCAGGCGACGAACGCTATCCTGCGTGGCGGGACGATAATCGCACCCTCGGTCTCAGCCAAGACCATCGCAGAGCAGCAGGCGGAGAAGATCAACGCCAAACTGAACTACATACCAGTGGAGAAGCTGGAGGAGGAGCGGCAGGCGGCTGAAGCTGCTGAGACCGTCAAGAGATACGAGGAGGAGCTGGAGATCAACGACTTCCCTCAGGTCACACTCTCTCACACACACACACACACACACACTCTCACACTCTTCTATCACACACACACACGTTGGTTTTTGTGTTTTCTGGGGTCTCTCTCTTCATAGCTGAAACCACTTCAGTGTGTGTGTGTGTGTTCTGGCGCTGACGGTGTGTGTTCTGCAGACGGCGAGGTGGAAGGTGACGTCTAAGGAGGCTCTTCAGCGCATCGGCGAGTATTCCGAGGCGGCCATCACTATACGAGGAACATACTTCCCTCCGGGCAAAGAGCCCAAAGAAGGAGAGCGCAAGATCTACCTGGCCATCGAGAGTAAGTGTGTCGGGCTCCTGTGGCGGGGGGTGGTCTCCTCGGGTCACTAACACGCTCTGTGTCGTTGTTAGGTGCGAACGAGCTAGCCGTGCAGAAGGCTAAAGCAGAAATCACACGACTGATCAAAGAAGAGCTGATCCGTCTGGTGAGTGCGTCATCTCTGATCCCGTGTGAATCCAGGAGCATGACTCTCCGTCCCGTACTCACTGCTCTCTCTGTGTTTCCAGCAAAACTCCTACCAGCCCACCAGCAAGAGCCGGTACAAGGTGCTGTAGCCGAGGACGGGGCCCGCTGCGTCTCCCAGTCAGCACAGTTTACCTGGACGCTTTTACCTGTTGTTTCTTGTAGTTTGCAGCAATCATGCTGAGTATTTTAGATGACTCCATGTAATTGGACAGTGATCTTCATTTGGAAATAAAGTGTTTTTTTCCTCTGTTCGTATGAATCCTACGCTTCTCAGGCTTTGCCTTTGATTTGCTGCAAGAAACAAAACCACAGAGCTTTTAGATGTTTTTAAAGGAATAGTTCAGCTGAATTATTTTGCTTTAATGTGTGTGATGGGATCATTTATTCAGATTACTGGTGAATAGATTCAATTACTAAATGGGTTTATATTAATCATATATTCTCAAAAGAGCAAAACGCTCTTCATGTATTTCTTTCTAAGAAAAAATATCTTCTTCACTGCCATTTTCCTTTTATTTTATACGTTTGTTTATAAGTTGAGAACATGTATATTTGTATTCTCAAAAATTCTTATTTCTTAAGACTGTTATTACGACCATCCTTCAAGAATTTAAATTTCAATAAATAACTTCTTAAAGTTATCTTCAATCCTATAGTTAGAATATAATTTACATACTATTAATGAGATTAGCTACAAGATGATATTATATACAGTAGGGTTATTAATAAGCGTGTGATATAATTATCTCTTTCTAAGACTGAGAGCTCTCCCTCGGTGAGTGTGTGGTTAAACCCTCTCAGAAGTAAGGCTGTTAATTCTGAGTGAAGTATCTTACATCATTCAGACGGGTGTCCATGCGCTCCAGGAGGATTATTTGTCTATAAACTGGTTATTGCTTCATCAAACTCCTCTTGCGTTAGTTCTGCCGTTAATATTCTGTTGTGTTCTGAGCCAATTGATGGTAAGTCTAATGAGTAGAAAATTAGCAATCGATTGCACATTTGTTTGAGATGGATGAGAATAAAGAGTTTTATAAAAATATTCAAAGGAATTTTGAATATTCTTTGTATAATTACAGATTTTTCCTGTCATTGGGTTTTTAATATTTTTTACTATGTTTTTTGTTCTTTGCTTGCAGAGACGCCAAGCTAAAGGTTTTGTGGCTTTGGGGCCAGTTTCATAGAATCTCTGTTTAGTAAATTTGGCCTGTTTTTCTGCATCATCTTCATATATTTTATTAATTTCATCTCTCACCATCTTTATTTGATTCAGCAGATTTGAGTTATTATTCTGTCTATGTTCATCTTCTAAATTTGTATTTTTCTCTTGTAGCTTCTTCTGTTTAGCCTTTTTCCTCAGAGGTCATGAGGATAATTTGCCCCCGCACCACTGCATCTCAAAGGCGTCCCATAACACATGAGGTGAAACCTCTCCATTATCACTGTTCTGTAGGTAATGTTCAAACACTGCTCTCAGTTCCTCCTGTATGGTGTATCATGTAATATTCCTGTGTTTAGGCACCAGATTCTGTTTTTTGGTATGCTATCTAAACGTCATTTTCAATACACCTGCATGATCTGATATATCTCTCACACCAGTACTACAATCTTCAGCTATATGGAGTTCTGATTTAAATAAGAAATAATCTATCCTGGAATAAACTATAAATGAGGATTTGAATAATATGAATACTGTTTACCTTTAGTGTTTAACTCCCTCCAGATGTCTATGAACTCTTTTATTAGTCTCCACACCACAGACGCCTTGAAGTGAAGTGACCGGTCCAGTTTAGGTTGGAGATGGATATTCAAGTCTCCTCCACATATTAAAGTGCCAATTGTTTCTGAGGCCATCAACTGAATTTTTTTTTTTAATTGTTTCCCGCTGGCAGGGGGCATAGACATTGAGTAGAGTGACCATTTTTTGATCTAATTTTCCTTTTACTAATATGAATCTTCTTCCTTGTCTCTAAGTTCAGACATGAACTCAAGGATTGTGAGTTAGGGATGTAAATAGCTACCCCTCGTTCTCTACCAGACTGATGTGATGAAAAATAACAGTTTTTATAACCCGGTGTTTTTAATTTTCTGTGCTCCGAATCCTCAGAAGATTAAAGTTACCCTGTTCTTTTATTTATAATTACTACATTAATAATCACAATATCGCTGTTTTTTATTTTATCTGTAGGCTACTATAAATAACAGATGCAAAAAAATTCAAATGAACAAGTAGAAAGAAACAAACAATTCATTACATTTTACCTTTTTACATCTAAAAAAACATTAATGTCTAAAACAACAACAAATAATCAAATATAAAAATCACTTCAGTGTGTTCATTACAAATAAACTGATTATTAAAATCAGTTTCCCACAGGATTTTGAGAGACTTGTGGCAGCAGGTGACGTCACATTAATTAGCATACGCACGTGTCGTCAATGCGTCAGTTTGTGTGTGCGTCTCCATTTGTTTTATATAGACACGTCAATAATCTTACAGACGTGACGGCGTGTGAATACGTCAGCACGTCTGCCCGCCGGATTTTCTCATACATTTACTGTTGTAGACATTATCATAGAGAATCTTATTTTGCCAGTTTACTTAGGACTACATTGGAGTTAATTATTTCTATAATGCTGAATGTAGGTATCCCAGTGATAGATAAAAGTCTATTGTCATGTATGAGAGACAAATAACATGGGCTGGTAAAATTCAGAAAAGGTGGGTCATATCATTATTTGTTTAAGATTGTTAAAGCCCTCCGGTCTGCATGCCTCTAATAGATGCTGCCTTTAGTAGTAATTCACCATTCAGAATCCACTTATTGGATTTTAAACTAAAATGAATTAGCATACTTCTGATTGCCAGTTACTGCTCGTCTTATCATTAAAATTGTTTAACATAAATGTACGATTTAATAGAGCTACACTAAAGTTTTTATAAAGCCTAGCACTCTATTAAATGTAGCCTGGTCATACTGCTCATCTTTAGCTATTATGTTAAGATCATACAAATATATCACCCTACTCAGAACTAAAACAATCCACAGCTCTGATTAATAAAGTCAAAGGCTTAAACGGATGCTTCTTGTTTTCACCTGCAGGAAAATCAAACACTGTTCCAACAGTGTCTCAAATAAACAAGTCCATTCAATTCAATTCAATTCAATTCAAATGTGGTTTTATAGCTTTTCACAATAGGCTACATATTGTTTCAAAGCAGCTTTACAGAAAATGCATTTCATAAATGTACATATAAAAATA
>JAUMHI010000067.1:12897814-12917317 GCA_032359435.1 Enteromius unitaeniatus | reverse complement strand
ATGGCATTAAATGTAGCATGCGCTGCAAAAACATGATGTTTCTTCAGTGCTTTTGTCTTGTTAGAGAGTAACAGAGACCGTATTTGCTCTTTAACCAAAGTCCACAGAAACACTGTTGAGAAAATCTGAGGCGCTGTGTTGATGAACTTTAGCGAAACCCTTTAAAGAAACCAAACTGTCTTCTGTTGTCTCAGAGCGTTGAGTTCTGATCAAAATCAAACTCTGCGATTTAAACGTTTAAACTATGATGCATGTCAGTGGCGTGTGATTACCCTTCTCCAAAGACGCTCCGAGAGAAGGCTGCACATTTAAGAGAGCATTATATCAAGCTGATTGGCAGCTGTTGGCATCAGGAGGGCCGGGGCCCCTGAGAGGAGCCCTAATCACGCTCATTTATGCTCTGAAGCGTCTGACACAGCCTGCGTAGCCCGATCTGTGTGTGTTTAGGCCGCTGAGCCCAGTCCTGCAGCGCAGAAATCTGTAAAGTGTCTAGAAGCGCGGCAGGGAATGCCACCCCGACGAGGGCCACATGGGCTCATCCAGTGCTTTATGACAATCATGCCATAATAACAGAAAAGTGGCGTGCAGGGAAACGTGCGGCTGTGGTTCTGATTGTTGGAGATGAGGGCCTGTAACATGTCAAGACTAATTACCTGCTCCTGACAGAGCGAGGCGTCGCTGCACAATACAGAGCAAACAAAAGACCCCCGAACCTCGTCCTTGACCTCTCCAGTGCCCATTAGTCTGCTGCACGCGCATTTAATGTTGAGCAACCAAAATAAATAGTACGCCAAATAAAAAATACGAAAAGTTGTGGTATTAATATGCAAACATGGACGTGTTTGGTGTGCATATAATATGTAGTTTTCACGTGCTATTAGCTTGCATTTGATAGGCTGCCCAGTTTTCGCCATGCATAGTAGGCAGTTTTCGCGTGCATACATGCATATGGTCCGTAGGTTTTCTTCAGTTTTTATGGACTTTTTTTGTTTTTCTTTTTCTTTGCACAGATCTTTAGTCGTGAGTGAGTGTGTGCATGTATGCACTGAAAGGGGACTTAATACGTCTTTTAGATAAGTCCATGGAAATGTTTTTTAAATATGATAAAAAAATTGGCGTGCATAGGATATGCTCCAAACCATCGTGTAGCATAAACACACCAAAGTTATTTGCCGTACTGTTTATATAAGCACATTCAGAGCTCGGGTCAGATCGAACCGGACCGGTTCAGTAATCAGAGCTTATTTTGTTGTCATATACTGACTTGTTTTTTTGTTGGTTGGGTTTTTTGCCTGCCAGAAACCAAACGTCAAAAAGGCCATGTTTTGTCCTCGTTAACATGCCCTGCTATTGAATAATGGCCAATATTGCTAATGAAAGCTGAGCAAAAGCAGACCGCGCGCTGAAATTGCGATGGAGTCGAGTTGCAGGATTTTGTCAATCACTTTAAATGGATAACAGGACGGTTTGCTTGATAGCCTGTTTGATAAAAAAAGCCAATTGTGTTACATCATGTGTTCCCCCAAATTACTTACAATATACCACACTCGTAATTTCCTCCTCCTCTTTTTTTAAAACTACTCCTGTTTCATTATCAGAGCGTTTGGCCAAGCCCACAGATTTGTCTGAGAAGGCTTGTGTACAATGGCGGTTCAGTTGACTTAATTAGCAAAGGAAGTATTTAAAGGCTTAATTGAGATTGCATTGGGAAATTGCTCTGAAATAGCCAGGCGGTTTAGCTCGAGTGAGATCTGACCCGCTGGAATAACCTCTGATTGGAGGACGCAGTAACTCAGCCATCCTCCAATCTTTGCTCAGCTAAACATCTGAGATCACACACTCTGCTATTTAGATTGAGACTTCCTATGTGGAGTTTTATAAACTGCACTGGACTCTACAGAACATTATCTCTATTCACTTCTCCAAAGCCACCATCCGTTGCTCTGTTCAGAACGTCCCAGTGTGTTATTGCATTTAACCATGTCTTTCCAAAATTGTAATTCACAGTGACTGGCTTCACAGTTAATATGATGTTTAGCTTTTTAACCCCCTGGTGCGTTTCATTCAGTTTGGAATTTTGTCAGAATGGTACAAAGCATGGTAAAGGTTTTGGCATTTGCTATTTGAACACATACACAGAATCATGAGTTGAAAAGACAGTCACACTTCTGTTGTGCTGTGTCACCAATGATCACAATCAAAATGAATGCCAAGCGAACTTCATCTTGTGGAAATATTTGGTGCTGCGCCCAAACCTCCGGTATCAGATGTGGAACACGACTTTTTTAGACTTATGGCTTTGATTTTTCAAGCAGTTTTAGACTAAAACATGTTTTGGTAATACTTTAAAAACTCTTATGTTACTCATTTAGTAGTTTTAATGCATTATGGATGTCTTGTAACGAATAATTGCAATCACAGTCATAATACATTATAATAATTATGTTTCATCATTAGCATTAAAACACATGATAAACAAAACTGTAATGATAGACATTACATAACCTTTATAAGGTTTTAAGTAAAAAAAAAAAACATGTAAAACTTGAAAGTTTTCATAGCAATAAACTTAAACATCGATAACCTGTATGTTTTTTATATGACTTCAGGACTATAACATCTATATATTGTTTAGCTTCTCTTCTTCCTTTGTGTTTTTTCACTTTAGCAAAAATCTGCCAAGTGTCTCGTTTAAAAGAGAGCAAACATAAGGTTGTGCTCAAGATTTATAACAGTTTTCATTTTCAGGTCTATGCTCATAAATTGGTAACAGGTAATGAATAAATCACCCATTCTTCAGTACCAGAAAATACACCCCTAAAAATACCAAATATTTATTCAAAATTGCATACAGTAGTAAAATAGTGCTTTAATTTCTTTGAAATAAAAAAAGTACACATTTAGTTATTTGTGAGTAGCACACGAGCAGCACCAGAGTTTGGCGTTGTGTAGTGTACAGCGCTGTGCTAGATGAGTTCTGTGATCGCCTGTTTTCTTTTCCTCAGGCGTTCGGCTTCATGTGTCGGGTGGCTCTGCAAGCAGAGAAGATGAACCATCATCCGGAGTGGTTCAATGTTTATAACAAGGTAATAACTTCAAACCCAGCCACGTATTTCTCACTGTTGAGCGGCAGTTTATAATGTTTTTCCAAATGTTTAACATGAAGACGCTGTGTTTAAAGTACTTGAGAGGCCACACACATCAGGTCTTTGAAAGTGTCGAGTTTGCACGGCAAACAATCACACTACGTAGTGCACTAGCTCACATTTCATGTCAGACCGAGTGAGAAAAGTGGAGTGAGCGCTGGGAAATAATCCTGATGATCTGTAGTGGAAATTTTCTTTGTGAAATAAGCAGTAGTAGTGGTTTGGTAAATCAGCTTACTGTGTGGTAGGTCGAGGTCTTTATTAAAGTAACAGCAGGACAAGCTCGGGCTGTTCCCAACACTCACTACTGCAGTCGCCTCATGCAGTGTTCTGAGCATAAAGAAAGAAAACTAGCATTTATAAAGATAACCTCAACATGAGTAATAAAAAGTAGAGAGCCCTGAGGAACACCCCTATAGTGATCTATGCGGGAGAGGATATATTGACAGCTAGTATGTTGATTATGACTGTCTTTCAGGTCCAGATCACTTTATCGACACATGACTGTGGAGGACTGTCAAAGAAGGACATTCGACTGGCCAAATTCATTGATAAGGTGGCTCTGTCCCTGTAGAGGCTCTTCCTTCTGGAACCTACACTCATTCTCAATATGTCAAATATTTAGTGTTGTATTCCCTCAAAAGGGAAATTTTCCTGTTAGACTCTACATGATTCTTGTAAATGCATATCAAACAGATGTTGGAATGATGCTAGTAGATACATTTCATATTCATTAAATCTGATTCAATTAAAAATGATTTGTTCAGGTGCATTTTTGCATATAACAATGTACTTTAAAAACATGGGTTATTAATCTAATTTATCATACTCAAAACTCCTAAATACAGTAATGAATGTCTGATAACTGGCCGTATACTCCCTGTGCTTTAAGATGACCACTTAAGTCTCCTTCACGGGGCACTGTTGGACGATAGGAAGTAGCTGACCGCTCTCTACAGTAATGGGTTGATGTGAAGCGCTCTCTGAAGGCAGACACACAAATAGGCTCCCAGTTCATGCTCTTACAAAAGAGTTTAATGTTAGTATATTGCTAAGCTAGAAAAATACAAATATAGACAACACATGGAGATTGTTTCATCAGAGCTGTTTTGATCAACACACCACAGAATAAAATGTATTTTAGGTTTGTTGCTGTGTGCAGTGTGACCATGAGAAGCATCTAGAGCAGGGGTCATCAGACTTGATCCTGGGAGTTTAGCTCTAACGTGCCTCAACACACCTGCCTGGAAGTTTGAAGTATACCTATTAAGGGCTTGATCAGCTGCTTCATGTGTGTTAGATTAGTGTCGGAGCTAAACTCTGCAGGACTGAACTTGATGACCCCAGATCTAGACCTCTGAGTATGTCATATAAACGTTTTGAAAAAGAACATCTAATATTAAAAAATATATTTCTGTAATGAATCATTTCAAATTTTTTTGTGTACCAAATTCCATGCCCTTTTAATATGTAATGAGAGCTGATGTTAAAACCACAGAGTACTCTCAGAAGGAAACTTGTACAGACCCATATTTTCCTTTTAGGAGCAGTTTGACTGTACCACGTTTACTAGAGCTAAGATGACAGTTTCTTAGTGTGCAGTATGTTTACTTTAAATCGCCTTCCCATCATACAGACCTGATTTTTATTTATTTATTTATTTTTACGTATTCCAAAATTATTTCCTATTAGATGGGGACATTTTACATTGATAATTGATAATTAAGCGAATGATGGAATAACAGAATCATTCATAATAAAGTGCAGTTTAATGCGGTTTGTGTTTTAAAATTACTACATTTCATCCTCAGTTCAAAGATTAGATCATTTTAAATGACTACATTTTAAAATGATGAAATGAATACAAATTTCTGCAACAGTTACACCAATAATTATCATGCAATGTTTATTTTGTTTGCTGTGCAAAAATTTTGTGAAAGTGCTTTGGCTTTAAAAATGACCATAAAATACACACCAAATGCACTATAAAAGGATCATAAAAACTATTTTATTTGCGTGCTGTAACCTGAATATCTGGTTTACATGCGATTGCTTTGCGAGAGGAACAGATGTAAATGCAATCTTCTTCTACATCCACTGTTGGGACTGTAAGAGTGTCTTACGGTCCCCTTCGTTACAAATGTAATTGTTATATTATATGTTATATTATTATTGATAATGTTTCTGTAGAGAAACACTATCATTCTCTACAGTACTTGTTTCCCACTGGTTGACTGCTATTATAGTCAGTTTATTCATCTAATCGCATCTATGAGAAAAGCTGAAGGTATAAAACGGGTCTGTAAAGCTGCATTAATAGCTGAAGATCGTGGCTCACTGAGCTGTTGGTTTCTAGCAGACCTGTATGAGCTGGCGGATCAGCTTCAGTGCTCCCATTGGTAGTTGCACACTGGTTTGCTGCTCGTGTGCATTAAGTTGCTTTGTTGCATTACCAGTGGCCAATCTAATTAACTCACTCTTTACTGAAGGCTACAGCACCAACTCTTTCCACAAACCTTGAATGTTGTGAAAAAACAGATCTAGATTGAGTTAGAAAACAGTAGAAAACAACTTCCTCAGGAACTGTAGTCTGGCATTGCTTGCAAGAATAGTGTTTCTTGCCTGTTGCTGAAAGTCAAATGTTGTGGTGTTTGGGGACTAGCCAGGGCGATAACAAGATAACAAGGTCTCCTACACCATGTCCTCCCATTTAAATTAATTTTACTGGCTTAAATTTCACCCCTGACCACATTTGTGTCTCTCTCCAGCCGCCTGTAGGCCTGCGTGATAAACAAACTGTGGCTTCTGTGGTCTAGCTCCTCCGATAACATACTGGCTTGTAAAGTGTCCGTGTATTTACAGTGACCACCGCACAGGTCAACGAGGGTTTGCCAAATCTCAGTCAAAAGAGATTTATGGAGAAACTCTGAAGAAACAGTGATATTTACCAGACTGGAAATAGTTTCAAAACTATTTCTAAAGAGTTTAGGATCCACCAATAAATAAAGAAATTCAACGCCACTGTCCAAGTCCCAGTGTTCTCAAACTGAAACTAAATAATGAACACATTTGAACTCAATGTTGAGTGAAATCCAGCCAAAACAAAGGTGATTTGTTTTACCTTCAGGAAAACTTTGATCGTTAAACGCAGCCTAATTGCATTGGTATATGGTGACTCAATAGGTGGGTGTACTGTAACCTGGTGCTCCATCTATAGGTGTTTTTAAATGTCTTCCAGTGTTGGCACACTGCACTGTCTACTGGCTTTGGAGAAAAGAAAATCTAACAAACTGGTATTGAATGTCTGCTCTTATTTTACATTACAACCACACCTTACCATACCCAGACTGATGGTTTGGTTGAATGTTTCAAACAAAACCTCAATAGCATGCTGCACAAATTTCTGACAGGCACCAGTGGTTCCCGTACCTTAGGGATGGGCCGCTCTGGTGCTCGAGATCCACTTTCTTGCACCTGAGCAAGCTAATCACCGTCAGGATTGCTAGAAATCTATATGAAGGTGTGCCTGTACAGTCAGGGTTGGAGCTAAACTCTGTAGGACCTCGGACCTCAAGAACCTGAGTTGCCCACTCCTGCTTTACCTAGCGTTGCTCCTAATCACCTTACCTAGTGGGGCCCAAGGATGGCACATGCAGTGTGGTCCAATATGTAATCCAAGTAAGGGACCATCTGGAAGAAATTACATGACTGGCCCAGGAGCCCAGCACTCTCAAAAAACTTGGTATGAGTGCCAGGGAGGGATTCCTAGTGCCAAGTTCTGAAAACAAGTTGCTTTGTTGGCATAGACCCTAGAAAGTATTGTGAAAGACTGCAGCATCACCTCCAAGATCTCACTGCCGGTGCAGGGGAAGAAAGTGCAACCCCAGAAAGTCCACCCCAGGGGTGAGCCGAATCTTTCTGCCATTGGTAATCAGTATGAATCAATTAGACAGTGCTTCTAAACTAGCTGCACACAACAAGTCCTTGGATATCCTGATTCTGATATTTCCCATCTGGAGTAACCTCGAGGAGACCAGACAGAGCAGTTGAGCTGTCTTAGAAGAAACCTGGATTTACTAATCGAGCGCTAAGGTAGCCCCATCCCTCCAAACAAGCTGTCGTATCCCAGAACATCTGATAAAGGTGATTACAGATGAACTGGACATTATGTGCTCCATAGGTGTCATTAAAACATTCATCAGCGAGTGGTGAAGTTTCATCATGCTAGTCAATCGATTTTGGACTTGTGGAGTGGAGATTGTATCAGAAGCCATTCTTCCTTCAGACAGATGCCTCTGGAGTCAGATTGAGGCTGTGCTGCTGCAGGAAACTCTGTAGAAGAGGATTGCATATCGCTGGCATTCCTGAGCCGGATTTCCCTGAGAGAGACGTGATACTCTAGAAGAAGGGTTTGGCCAGAACATGGGCGCTGGATTCACTCCATGTCTACCTTCTGGGGAGACCCTTTGTGCTAGAGACAGACCATCAACTACAGTGACTGGAATGCATGAAAGACTCCAATGCACAAATTACAGTCTCGTTCCCTTCAGCCCTACGAATTCTTGAAACTGTGAAATATTATCTTCTTTCTCCAATATTGTTAGAGGGGCCAAAGTGTGATCCCAGCTGTCCTCCGCAGATGGTTGGGGTTGCTCTCTTATTCCCCAAGTCCTCTTTCTTTATTTATTTGTTTAATAAAGACATACATTAATATTAAAATTAAAACTATTTATTTAACTTGATGTGGCACTGAATTAGATTTTAGCTGGTGCATTGGTGCTATAACCAGCTCTATCTAGATAGAGATATCTATCTAGCAGACAATAGATAGGACCGGACCAACAGACCAACAGAGTTTGATATATTATATGGGATTATGGTACTAGCATAGCCTTTATTGTAATGTTAAAGCCTGCTACAGATCCAGTGGTCACTCCTGTCCTAGTGATCCTGGCATGGTCAAGTTAACCTGCTGGTAAATGCTGTAACTAAACCGTCTGGCTGTGAAAGTCCTCATTCTCCCCTGACAGCCAGGGGTGCGTTTCCCGAAACTAACTATGATCACAAGTTTCATCGCTACCAATAGAGTAATTAATGGAATTAATATTTAAGCCTAAATCTAAAATGCTTTTGGGAAATGCACCCCAGTTTGGGCAAGCAGCACAGAAACCTCAGATATGGATGTAGAGTAATAACTTCTGTGGAGTTTGATGTCAGAACCCTTGACCCTTTACTGAAGGGGCTTCTGCTGAACATAGAATAAGTTATTTTGAAGAATGTGTGTAACCGAACAGTTGAGAATCCCTACTGACTGCAATAGCATGGACAAAATACTGTGCTGTGAATGTGACAGGCTCACTGACTGAGGAGGGCAAAATCATAGTTGCTAAATGGGACAGGCTCTATCTGAATTTAACTGTTCAGCATTGACTAGTGTGGGAAAATAAATCGTTTGTATTTTATTCATTCCACTATGTTTTGAACAAGGCTCTCCTTTACATTATTTGTTTAAATACACAGATCGATAAACACTTTACCAATGTCCACATCATATGTTAATTACAGTTTAACAAATAATCAAACACTTTGTTTTTAGGTGTCATTAACATGTTCATGTTATAACCCTAAACCTAACCCTATGCATGTAGTTCATTAATATTACTCAATATGTATAATTACACTGTAACAAAGACACCTTAAAATAAAGTGTAACCAAAAGAGTATTACTATTGCGATTTTTTTTTTATTATTAGGCTTATACAATTACTATTTATTAGTGTTTTTGCTTATTACTTACAATCCCCATATAATATAGAAGTAGGCTATATATTTTCGATCCAGTTAAAGGCCCAGTACCAATTTCACCCAGTGTTTTTCTTCCCCAAATGACCAAAAACATTCATAAAAAAACAGTAACACGTGTGATTTTGAAGTCTTAACGATGTTTGCGGAACAGATGAAGTGTTGATCAGAATAAGAGATGAAGCTCTGAGACAGAATCAGAGTAAGTAACTCTTTCAGACACTGCTATCACAGAAGCGCTGGGTTAATCATTCCCTCTAGACATGATAATAGACGGGTTTCTGACTCTATAAAGCCTTCGTGTGCTGCAGGAAGTTAGAAATGAGAGGGTGTCTTTATGTTTTTACATTTCTATTTTATGTTTTGGGGCTGATCATAAGCTTATGCTGCTTAAATTATTTTTGCTGGCTTTCAGAAATAATCGTTTTAATTGATTTAATTAATAATTTAATTTAATTTGCGCCGTTTTTCTTTATTTAGGTTAAAAATCTCTAGCATGTTATTTTGTATTACAGATAATAATCCCTGAATTCATCTACATGTATATTGGGCTTTTTCTCGGAACATCTGATATTTATTGTTGTTATTAATACCTAATGTTCTTATATATTGCTTCTCGGGTCTCGAGTATTGCGCATATTTGTTATGTCTTTTCGTGTTTTTAATGTTATGGTTGTTCTTTCTTATCAAACGTCCGATCTTCCTTTGCCAAACAACCTTTGTGTTTGTTGTGACAGAATTATTACACAATATTACTCGCATTACAAAGTGCAATGACTGTACTTTATAACATACAGACTCTTTTGATGTTTATACCGATGGATTATGATTAAACACACAAATCGTTGAAATGTTAAGAGCGATTTCTTTTCATGCTCATAACATACAGCTCACACTCAAGGAAGTGATTGAGCAAGAAAAATAGTTCTTTAAATGTAGGCTGCATAATTTTCCAAGTAATAATAGGCTAATGATTTAATAATGTAAATGATTTTCAGACTATAGGCTCGTTACTGTAAAAGAGTTTGAGCTGAACCCAGTGTGACCCGGATCAGCCCGATTCAGCGAGCTTCAATTAAAATACCTATATCTAGATGTTGCAACATTTTACGTTAATAAATCAGGTATTGTTGGTTGCTGTGTTAATATCATATCATATATTTTATAATACGCGTTCGATATATTTTAATTCCAAAATATAAAAAAAAATAATAATAATTGGTTTTATGTGCCCCCGCTGTTGGTAGTCTATAGGTTTTCATTACATTCCCGCGATTATGTCATTTTAATACTGAGAAAACTGTACACAAAGATTAAAACGCTGGATTTAAACATCCATTGGCTTTTATTCTGAACCCACTGCACTTAGAAATGTAAAAATAAAGCTAATTAAAACCATGCGACCATTAATGTTCTGCTTTTTCATAGTCCAGTGGTGAGCAGAACATTCCCGAACCCAGCTTTAATGAAAGCAGATAGGAGAGCCAAAGAATGAATTTCCCAAGAGACTGATGAAGATTGATTCAGAAAGAGTAATTAAACACATTGAAGTGACGTGCATTGTGTTCTTATCATAAGCGATTAGAATATCAGTCAATGCTGGAGCTCATATCAGTGCTGGATCGATCAGAGGAAGATGCTCATTTAGTGACACTGTATTAGACCTGCACATGAGCAAAAAAATAACAATTATTTTAAAATGACAGTATAAAAAATAAATATGTGCAAAACTTTCGGCGGTTTATTTAGTGCGTATTAGTTGCTATCTTATTCAAAACCAATGAAGAAAAAACCCATTTTAAATGCAGCTGATCATACTGAAAAATAATGACTCGCTAGATTTTTTTCAGGAACAATTCACCATCCGCTCGACGTGCTGCTTTAAATATGGTTTCTGCTCAAGGCTGCAGCGCTTTAAGAAATAATGCTTTTCTAGAATTATTATAATAAGCGCTGCTCTTCTGGAGGACACTGAGAAGCGCTTCTCTCTATTTCTCTTGGTGTTGTTCCCTTTCTTTCAGACAGTCTCTTGTTTGATTTGGGGAATGGTTTAACGCGTCCTTGAGAAGCCTGTGCGAGCGGAGGAGCAGACCATTAGCACGGCTCTCTCTGAGCCCACCTTTTAGGAAATGAAAGGCATTATTATCAGTGGAAAAGGATCAGTGGCATTAGAGAAACATCAGTTACGACAGACCTTCTCCTGCGTATCATCTAAATAGCTCCAGCTAAATACACCCCTGCAGATAAACCAGGCCAGCGTGATAAGAGACAGCTTTTAAAGTTTGCTTTTCTGTCTTTAATCCTAAAGGCATATTTGGATATAATTGCGTGCTCTAGAAATCATTTATAATTAAAGGTGCTAGAGCATTAAAAACTGAAGGATTTAGAGGATTGTCAAACAGCACATATATATATATATATATATATAGATGTCAGCTGTGAATTATGGAAAAGTTGAATTGATTGAAATCTAGCTCGCCGAATATAGAGGAGAAATCAGTTCATTCATTTTTATTTTTTAATTTGAACGAAAGGTGTGAATTCAAAGCTAATTTCGTGCGTGTTTTATTATTTGAATGAATCCAGCTCCAGCCCAGTCCTTCCGACAAATTATTTTAGGAATTCTTTCTTTTGAGGTTTATTCAAACATTACCATAAACATAAGCACAATTTCAATCAACAGGGGTACAACATAAAGTTATAATTTTGTTATTTAGTCTACACATTCATATAATATTTTACAAAACATGTTTTCACTCGAGTAAGCATGCGGTAAATCTATCGACACAATGAACTAACAAATACGCGGAAAGAATCCAGGCTGTCGAGAAGCCACGAGGACAACAAACCCTCTCCGGGACACGGAATACAGGAGCACGAGCCACGAGCACGACTCATCACGAGGCCTAATTAGCAGTAATTACGCGCTGGTGTTTGACGGAGCATTGTTCCGCTCGAGCGCTGCGTCATATTCAAATTTCGTTCCACGTTTATACTTATGTACAATGCATGAGTTTAACTTGTCTTCAAAACGTTGAAATCCAAATAATGGATTTAAATGGTTGTGCAAGTTTAGGTAAACACATATATTCCACAAAAATGCCGATCGCACCAAATCCAGCCCGACTGGTTCCTCCAGGGTCCGCTCACTGGAGCCGGGCCCGTCAGCTGTTGTACTGGCAGGCGTTCAGCCCGGAGCCGGGGCTCTGCAAACCGCTATATCCAAAAGATGGATGCTGCTTGGATTTCAGTCTTAAAGAGTTACAAGTGTCCCTGTAGACGCTGTAAGGAGACCCGGGGGGTCCGTAGGGGCACGTGGACGAGCTCATGGCCGGGTTGATCGCGGAGCTGCCGATACCGTTCAGGTTACCGAGGTTGTTCAGGCCGGCGCTCGGCATGCCAGGCACGGCGGAGTGTCCCATCCCGGACGCCATGCTCATGGAGGAGATGGAGCTCGGGGCAGAGAACATGGACTGGGACGTGAGGGGACTCATGGAATTGAAGAAGGTGAAGTTCTTTGTGGACAGCGGGGCCGGGGTCAGTGCTTTGTTGGTCCAGTTGTTGTAGGTGTAGGCGGGATACACGTCATCATAGGGCTGCATGAGTCCGCTGAACTGGGGCAGGTAGCTGTTCTTGCACAGGTCCATTTGCTGGTTGCGCTCCCTTTTCCTCCACTTCGCTCTCCGATTCTTGAACCAGACCTGTGGAAGAGGACGCGTTGTTCACTCGAGCGCAACGAATGCAATTATAAACCGAACAGTTGATTCAAAGCAAGTTTTTATTAGTTTTTGCTTGCTGTAATATTTCATATTCACAATGAGTACATGAGCTTTGACTGTATGTGTATAGCTAAATTACCATTTACTAAATCAGCCAGATACCTTTCATGAGCATTTACTATAAAAGCAGCACAGGTGTATTTGTAGCAAAATTATGGATCCTTCTTTTATCCCCAAAAATGAATTAGGCTATTGTTTCATGAAGGTATTTTGTAAATGTATATTAAAACTTCATTTCTGATTAGTAATACGCGTTGCTTAGAGCTTCATCTGGATAACTTTAAGGGCGATTTTCTCAATATTTCGATGTTTTGATTCCAGATTGTCTAATAGTTGTATCTCAGACAGATATTGTGTTCTCCTAACAAACCAGACATCAGTGTTTAAACAAAACAAAGAGCGCAATGCATGTATTTGTCTGAATTGAATTGATGAGGATCAGAATGTTTTGACTTATTTAAAAAGATCGGCCTGCAAGGAAATATTTCTGAATATCGCAAAGAGAGTAATATAGTTTTTCTTTCGTGGCCTGCAAGCAGAGCTTTTATCCCTTTAAAAAATAATCAGAAACAATCCTAAATCTAGTTGAAGAAAAAATATATGTTTTTAAATTCAATGATAAAATGAACGAGCAGATGAACAATTCACAAATTCAACACTTTATTATGATTTTTTTTTAGAAATGATAAAACTTAATTTAGTTAGCTTATTAAACGGGGAATTTTAGTTTGCGAGTTGATCTGCATCCTCTTGTAAACGAGGAAATCCTAAAACGCATCCGAGCATGTTAGGCAACGCTTTATTTGAAGGTGTTCTTGTTGCAATTTACATGTGCTTACTATTATAATAACAAGAAATGATGCATAATTGCATGATGCAAGTAACCCTAAACCAAACCCTAACCATATAGTTAATTAATATTACTGAGTATAGGCATATAATTACACTGCAAGGACAACTTTATATAGTGTGTTTTTTGGAGAGTCGTACCCGGACTCGGGCCTCCGTGAGGTTGGTCCAGACTGCGATCTCCTCTCTGGTGCTCATGTCCGGGTATCGGTTCCTCTGGAAGGTGGCTTCCAGCTCCTGCAGCTGCTGGCTGGTGAAGTGGGTCCTCTGCCGTCTTTGTTTCTTCTTCTTGGATTCATCGGTGTTTCCGTCGTCACTTCTCTGCTCGACAGACCTCTCCTTTTCTGGGAAGAATAATTTCGAGGTGATATGTGGTGCTCAGTCCCAGAGATCAGGAAGGACGGGAATTGGTCAAAAGGGAATCAGGATTCATACACACAGGCCGACGTGGTCGTCAATCCATAAATATGCAAACATGTCTCATTATAACAAATACAGATTTGCAACAGCGTCCTCCAGCTAATAAACGCGTGTTCAATGCAGGATCAAAACATAAACTATATCCAGCAGCTTTTTAGAAAGCAACAAATGCGTTAACAATACAGGCTGAAGGGGATTTTCTGCAGTTGGGTAAGCAGCAAACCACAGGCGCAGGCCGCTGCTGAGACAATACAGAGCTTATTTCTATGTACGAACACATTATTAGTGCAGGCATAGCAATGTGGTAACAAGTCAAACGCATGCTTTTAGTCAAACAGGCCTGCTTGTATATAGTTTCGGCGTGTTAATGTTGCAGGGTTTGTAAATCTCTGTGGTTTACCTGCTGTTTCGTTATCTGAAGATTCGCTGCTCGAGTTCTCTAGCGTTTCTCTGGTGCTGTTGCTCCTCGGCAGATGAAAAGATGAGGCCATGTCCAAATGTATTCCACCTTTAAAACAAGCATGCGTGTTACTCAAGCTCTTCCGAGCGTCGGTGTGTTTGCCAAGCAGTCCTGCGCTTCTCTAACCAATGCGCAATACTGCAGATATATTCCTGAAGAGTGAACGAATGGAGGACAGCAGCAGCAGACAGCAGGACCCACCCATCCTCTGCTCCCCGCGTCCAGGGCCGGTCCCACCCACAACAGCCCAGCGCTTCTTACGCGTCCAGCTCCTGGTTCTGTCACTGTTACCTGAGTGTGTCTGGACTCCATCAACAGTAAGAGGCTTCTTAGCCCAAAACAACAACAACAACACATATTTTCAAACGCACAAATCCACCACAAAGATCAGTTCTAGGTCTGAATTGTGTCTAATAAAGTTGATGAAGTGCTTATTTACATGAATGACTGTCATCTCGCGCGGTTTCATAACAGTGATGAACAGTGAAGAGAGGCTGCTTTCCAGTTTGTTCAGTGGGCTTTCTCTGCTTTGAATACCGGAGACATGTCGGAACCAGCAAACCAAGAGGAAGTGTTTTGCATCTGAGGTTATTATAGAGCTGCAGACTCTTTAAACATTAGCACTAGTGCCCAGACAATGAAAAGCTAGCTACTGTTTGGAAACGCCACGTAAAATGTCCAACAATGAGAAATATAATATGAGCTTATTGTGACAGTTTCATTGTCCGTCAGAAAAAATCTCACGTTGAGCTCTGCTTGTTGTTCTTCACGGGGTTTTTCAGGTTCGTGGCGCCTGCTGGAAACAAAGACTCATCCTGGGCCCTTCACACACACTTCTGGACATTTCTGGGCCCTTCACACACACTTCTGGACATTTCTGGGCCCTTCACACACACTTCTGGACATTTCTATATGTTTGCGACAAAGATTCAGCCAAAAGCTTTCCACAATTATTTCCGCGGTTTGCCGATAATTCATATATTTTTTTTGTTTTATAAACAAAGAAACCGATTATTTATTTACGGTGGTGTATTTACATATGTTTAGAAAACACTTTCTGCTTATGAATAAATTATTATTATTGTTGTCATATACGGAGAAAACATTTAGTCAGGTCTGTCTGAAAGTATCTTCTTTCACACACATTTAACAGGAATAACTGCACAATTCTTCTTCTTCAGGTAAGAACGGAATATTTATAGTTTAATTTTATTTTCATCAGTTGCTTTAGTTTTGGTTTATTTGGATTTAAAGTACAGTGAACCCCGCAGCATCCACCCGAAGACTCGTTTCGTTAGTGTGCAGCTCAGTTATGCTCAGAAATTGCATTTCTTTAATGACTTTTCACGAGAATTATTTATTATTTAGGTGTCCTCGATATTTCAAGTAATTGACATCTAATATTTGTGTCTTTGTTTAATGCTTAAACAGCAGCGAGCGCACTGGTCAAGAGCTCAATGTAATCAGGTCCAGTTGACAGGAGATGGATTGTGGTGGGAATGAAATATATTTGCATGTTTAAGATATATACATTTCTGGCGCAGCATCTCTTCAAAACTCCTGTGTCTTTCATTAAACTACAGCAAATCCAAATCAAGCACACAATTCTCTCTTAATCAATGTTTAAAGTACTCTGACCGTATATTGACTGGTTTAACTCGAGAGGATATTAGAAAGACGAATACATGATAATAATGCATCAATAATCACGATATAATAATAATGTAAATATTAAAAGGAAACCCGTGCACCAAAAAATAACTAAATAATAATAACAATAATAGCAATTGCAATTTAAAAAGAGCAGCGACAATAATAATAGCAATACCAATGAACTGGTTTATTCTAGTCGTAAATATTATTTAATCCCCGACATTCATGTATAGCAGCAAAGCTCATGCTATGGGTTCAATCATTTCGCAGCGGCTTTAAAGAAGCTTGAGAATAATTGTTGGATGTGTGGATAATAATGCTGCTGCTCTCGGGAGTGACAGATACTGTGTTGTAAATAAATATAGACTATTACAAGAATAACAAAAATAGCATATATTTATTTACAACGAAGTTGTATTTATTATTGTTATTGTCATTATAATTGTTATTATTATTATTATCAGCCCATTATTTAGAGATGCATTCGCAGGACAGTAATAGCACGCATTTATTCCGAGCCAGATGATTGTGAATAGAGCTACTATCAGGAAAAAGAAAGCAGAGCTTCATCAGTGCTCTCAGAGAGAGAGAGAGAAGGAAGTCTGAGCTCAAACACGCTTTGTTTCATATTCCGTGTTTATCCTGCGCTCCTTCAGGTCCGCTCTGCGCTGACCACCACTCGAAGTCAAACACTTGGAACATGCGATACTTAAAGAATGAAGTGAAATGCAAATGCATGGCTAAACAATACTAGGCCTAGAAGGAGCCTACCGAACACTTCCAGACACACACTGATTAAACTCACCTGAGAGTTCTGTGAGAGGAGGCCTGCTTGCTTTGCTCGTCAATCAAATGGTCTCCATGCATTAATAGCATATAGTTCCTGAAGCGTGTGTTGGTAAGCAGTGAGCAAGTTTATGCGGCTGAGGATGCGGCAGAGCAGCCTCTATCAGGTAGACGGCGTGACGTCACCGGGCGCATGACGTCACGCGCTCGCTCGCTCGAGGATGAGCCTCCTGGTGATGATCTCAGAGTTACTGTCCGTGTGTGGTCACTCTATACTACTGTGTGTGCTTTTACTTCCCACTGCTTGGTTTATTTCCTCCAGTGGTGTTGCTGTGCTTCTTTGAAACCGATTATTAAAACACTGATAATCATATGCTTTAAGCTGCCTGAATGGAAAAGGTTTATTATTTGATTATCTGAAGCCATGAATTTAACATAGCTTACTTATTTAATCTTTGACAATCTTTATGTGTACAGTTTAAATAAGAAGCCTATACTTGAATAAATGAATGAATCCACGAATACCAGACAGCAGAAATACAGAGCTAAAATATTCTGATATATATGACTCATGAATGATTAAAATGATGAAAGTGTCTCTATTAATAACTAATAATCCTCTGTTTTTCACTGATCAAAACAAGGTTTTTAATTCTTAAAAGGTCAGACTTTGATTCCTCTGTTGTTTTATGACGTCATAAAGTCCCCTCATCATTAGAAAGGCGTCTTCGCTTGTTTTTCTCTTCACAAAATAAGTGAGATGAAAGAAATCACGAGAACTATTAGCGAGCGCTTTGGTTTGATGAAGGCCTGTTGCTGTATCATCTCCAGCGAGCTCTCTGGAGTATCTAGTAATGTTTGGGAAGAGCTCTACACCTTTTAAAGATTTACAAAAAACTAAACTAAACCCGTAAAAAGGAAATTCTCTTGAAAGTGTGCCTCAGTGTTTCTCTGCGCTGATGACAATCTGTTCTTCTAGTTCTTCTTCTGGGTGTCTGTGTTTATTCGCGGAGTCCTCCTGGAGTAGTTTTCTTGATATTCTCTGATTTGTTTGCTGATGTTGGTTAGTTAGTTTGCTGATAGGTTAAACCGAACAGTGTGTAATGTCAGGAATAGTTAACACGGGCCGCTGAATTATTGAAGTTGAGTGACGCAGTGCAGGTAATCCTAGCCCACCACACTCCAAGTCTATTATTTCAGTGCATTTCTTTAACTTTTCTTTCTTAAACTCTATAATGTGTAATTATTAGAAGCTATCCGCTCGAGCATCATTTAGCAAGAACTAGTAAAGAAGAATTGAGCCATTGCTATGCAGTATTTGGAGTGTGTGTGTGTGTGTGTGTGTGTGTGTGAGTGTGTGTGTGTGTGTGTGTGTGAGTGTGTGTGTGTGTGTGTGTGTGTGTGTGTGTGTGTGTGTTAGACTCTCTTGGTCTCTCTAATAATACTTTAAGTAACTGTTTGTAAAATTGCGACGCTTCCTGCGCTTCTGAGAAAATCAGATCCGCTTTAATGAAAGGCTCAGTGTCTGAGCAGATCTCATCAAAGTGTGTTTCTGTTTTATTGTTGTTGTTCTTATGATACGCGATTGAAAGGTTTAAAGGTGAATATTATATGTTTGCCCACTGCACGAATCCTGCGCGTCAATGCGAAGAGTTTCTGCTTATAAACAATACAAAGAACAGCGCTAACCCACAGCCCTGCTCTCTATAGTGCAAAGCTAATTTAATGAAAGTTCATTTGGAAAATAATCATTTTTCCCCGCGGGTTGTCATGTTTATTCGGACATCTGTACATCTGCAAATACATATTTTATTAAACAAAGAATCACAGATAAATACCTTTCATTTTCCAGGTTCAGGATTGGATTTTTTTTACTAATTGAAAACTGTTAAGCATCTCATATATGTAAGACTCTGATGCAGCTAGGGGAGATGTGTAGGTCTTTCAGGAAACAGCTTTGTGATTCATACTACAGTGTTTTATGGAAAATCCAGGAGGCCTCTCTTCCTGCAGCTTGTGTGTGACAGGCCATAACTCCTGAAGGTCCTCAAACAGGTCCTGGTCCTCCTGGGCTTTACCCGTCTCTCTGAGTGATATAATGAGAGGACATTGGTCCAGTTCAAAGGGACAGATTTTGCTGATTGGTCAGAGAGAAAAAGAGAACATTTCTTTGCAACACAAAGTGTTTTTCTCAGTAACAGTTTAAGAAATTCAGTATTTGTGATATAGAATGATACCTCTTACATCCTCATTAAATAATCAATGCACAGTTCAAACTGGTTTTTTTAATCCTACATCTGTATTTAACAGCCGCTTTAAATTATTATTCATCAGTACAATATGAGAATATAGAGATATCTGCTTTATCAGGGATTTGATAAGTCCAGCATCATTATTGCTTTGTAAAAGTGCAGATGATTTGATAATATTACAACTCTAACGATTAAACTTCAGCATCAAGATCATCCTGCAGTGTTTCTGTTCAGACGTGTGTGTGTGTGTGTGTGTGTGTGTGAGAGAGTGTGTGTGTGTGTGTGTGTGTGTGTGTGTGTGTGGAGGAGAGTGTCATGTTTCTCATGATTGCACAGAACATCTGAATTCTGGTGGC
>JAUMHI010000067.1:12871150-12893070 GCA_032359435.1 Enteromius unitaeniatus | reverse complement strand
GTGTGAGAGAGTGTGTGTGTGTGTGTGTGTGTGTGTGTGTGAGAGAGTGTGTGTGTGTGTGTGTGTGTGTGTGTGTGGGGGAGAGTGTCATGTTTCTCATGATTGCACAGAACATCTGAATTCTGGTGGCATCACCAAATCATTATTTACCTGTTTATTCCACTAAATCTGATTTGATACAGTCTACACTGTATAAACTGCTATAGAACTAAAGCTGGCATGACTCCTCAAAATGCTAATATTATTACGTTAGCCAAAAACTAAAGCTTTCACGATGTATAAAACATTTGGTCATTTTTGCATATTTTAGGTGTTTTTTCACCTTGTTACATATGTTACAAAAATAACCAGCCTCCAAAAATGCTTACAAATTTCCTGTTATGCCATATCTACAAACCGAGGAGAATAAGTTTAGATTAATGAGGGCTGCCAACAAGATCCAAAAAGAAATACACAACCTGTGCAATATAAAAAAGGAAACGAGTTTGTAATAACAGCGTAAAGCATTAAAATAGATTTACAAGCAATTCTTCAAAGGCTGGTCATTTCTGACTGGGAGCATTAGGTAAAGGGTTTCCAGCAGCTCAGGGGTTAAGAACAGCATAAAGTCACTCTGTGTTGGTTTAGTGATGTGTTTTTGATCATCAGTTCTTCATTTATTCACTGCAGTGAGATTAGAGCTGATTAGACCTGGACTGGTGCTGGACCAGTTGTTGACCAAGACCTAAAACACAACATAATCAGGTGAATTTGGGAAGTTGTTTATGTGTTCTGTTTGGTAGTTTTGTCTTTGCTGTGCAGACTCCACGATGACTTCACAGCAGCTTCACCCTCATGCAGAGTTGTATCAGAGGCAACAGCATATATTTTTATAATAAATAAAAATAAACGTATTATTAATACGTTGGTAATGGACACAATGAACACAATAAACCATCACAGATGACATCCATTGGATTGTTTTCTAGAGCAGAGACTGACTGAAGTACATTTATCAAGGAAATGACAAACATTTTGCTCGAGGTCTGAACCCAAGCCTGTGAATATGTTAAAGCCTCATGATTTCTTCAAATGGACATAGTTGGAGTGTAATGTAAGCTACATTAATAGGTTGTGCAAGGTATTTCACACACAAAGGCCTTTAGTTGTGAGGAACTGTCTTTTGTTCTGGTTGTGTCTTTAGGTGCTGTTTTGACAGGGCTTGATGAGGAAAAACATCATCCGTGGGAGTTCTGTGTTCTGCTCTCGGTATTCTGGGCTCTTTATGTGCCCTGACAATAAGATTTATCGAGCAAACATTACCGTTGTGAAAAATACATATTTAAACAAATTTTCGGACAAACAAAGACACAAAGTAAACACAGGGTGATGTCAGAGCGCAGGGCGTAGCGGAGTGTGAGGACACACACCGGAGCCTTCGTAGTCTCGCTTCACAGCTTCTGAATGAGAGCAAGGTGAGGTCTTTGAGGAGCCCTCGCATTAGAAAAACACACTGTGGAGAGAGACAAAACGCTGCGAAGATGATTAAAAAGCTGTCAGGGTGTGTGCTAAAGACAGAGAGAGAGGAAAAAACAGAAAAGACTCCCATAATGCTTCAACTTTCAGAATAAACAATCGTCATAGTGCATTTTGGAGTTCTCAGAGAGTTTCCTTCAGCTGAACTTTCTGGTTTGTGTTCCTGATGTTCTCTGAGATCAGACTTAAAGGTGCTTAAAGGTTCTTTACAGCAATGCCACAGAGAGAACCATTTTTGGCACAAAGCACTGTTCAGTCAAAGATTCTTTAAAGAATCATCTCTTTCTTACCTTTTTAGCCTTTTGTGAAACAGAAAGGTTTCTCAGATATTAAAAGGTTCTTTATAGAACCAAAAAAGATTCTTATGTATTTTATATATATAGTAGCCAACATCTGAAGTGGATTATGAAAGTTCATCAGAGTTGTCCTAAGACAAGAATGGGTATTGTTTTGGTTTTGGGACAACTTTAATGAAAGGTTTTGATCAACTTCGAATGGTGACTACTGTGTGTGTGTGTGTGTGTGTGTGTGTGTGTGTGTGGAACAGATTCAACACTTATGGCAAATCGATTTGGTTTTGGTGGTGCTATTGAGTTTTTAGACCGTTCAAACTAACAGTCGTTTATAACAGCTGAACAAATGCATTAGCAACATAACCATATTTGCAAAGAAGGAACACCTTTACATAGTGCTGCATGAAAGTGCTAGTTATTTTATGATATCTACTACAGTATTGCATCTTGTTGTTGTGGGTGTTTCACAGGGCTTCAGATAGATAGAAAGCCTGATGAGACGGAAATTTGGCAATAATGAAGAAGACTGGGCTCTTGATGTTAATATACCATCAACTATAGATAGTTTATTGTCTTTTAGAGTTTAATCTTTGCCAAAAATGAGGAATGAAGCAATGACCTGCTGATTTACATTTTCTGTACGCCAGGGCTGTGCATTCCAGCCTCTCCGGGGTGAAATCCGTCCAGAAAAGCATGTCTGTCTCAAACACAATTTACTGCCAGGTCTAGGAATTCAACGTGATCTGGGAAAAGCCCTCTCAAGTGCCACAACCCTGGCTTTTTTATCTAGATGGTCAGATAAAATGCTATCTACGCCCATAAAGCTGTTCGTGGCAGTCTTTAGCAGGAGGCACTTCAATGTCACTGCGGCCGGGCCTCTGATAAAGTTCAAGCCAAACACAGGCTAATTTAGAAGGCCAATAAAAGGCTGCTGAAACGTGGTACCTGGGAACGATCTGAAGTCTTCTACGGACATCCATGTGAATGAATGGCATGAACTCTGGCTATCCTCAGCGAGAATGGAAAGTGATGGTTCTCGGCCGAGCGAGACGGCTCAGTCGAAGAGGCTCTGTTTGCATGCACATCTCCACCACTCAAACACAGAGCACTTCGTACAAGAGCATGCCTCTCTCGGTAAGTTTCCACGCTTTAACTGTTTGGCAGATATGCCCGTGATGTTGTTAACCGTTTGCTGTTGGCTGCTCATTTTCCTCCAGAAGACGCTGTTTTTTTAGCAGAGAAGCCCAAACACGATGGGCCTGTTTATCCGCAGAGAATACACCTTTGTCTGGGCCTCCCAGGTGAGATAAAGGAGACAGACAGAGAGAGGGCCTTAAGACGCTCCTCTCAGGACCACCAGTGTTGTGTGTGTGTGTGTGTGTGTGTGTGTGTGTCTGTGTGGCCCTGTTTGCCTGTGTGTTTGTTGCTGGGTGTGTTTGTGTACATATGCAAACATGTGTGACTAATTCAGGCAGCAGGACTTTGTATGGGATGGTGAGCTCGGAGCTGCAGTAACTCGATCACTGTCATTCTAAACACAGTTTACCCTAGTCTGAGCTCAAAGCCTCGAGCTAAACCAACAGAGGAGCAGGGTTTGATGGCCGGAGGAGTCTGCAGGTAAGAAAAATAAAAAACGAGAGAAAATTAAAGGGACAACTTTGTACCCCAGGTACAGTTATTGAATCCAATGAATGAACCACCTTTGAACAAACCTACCACACTTTACTGGGCAATGGATGCTCAAGTGAAACACACAGGCCTCTTTACAATATAATAAGGTTTATTAAAGAGCCAAAAGGTTCATCGGTGTGACGCTGTCATTGGCCAATCACTCCTAAAATACATCAACATCAGCAGCGAAAGAATGGGTTTTGGATGTAAGCATGATGGAATATTTAAAGGAATATATATTCTGCTTTTGCAAAACCCCCCAAAAATGTACCTGTACTTACAATTCATAGCAGGTTTGAGCTGAAATTTTCAAGTGGTCACTATTAAGTAAGGCATATTACTGGCATAATAACAAGTGTTGCTATTAATAATTAGGATATTTTCTTGCAGTTCCTTTCAGGATACTGAGCTCAAAACAGGTTTACCATAGTCCCTGATTGGTGATTTTGATGTTTGCATCACATGACCAGCTCCACATGTGGCTTTTCTGCTAGTAAACTTTTTCAGTAGCTCACCCGGTACAGCGCTCGAGTCTAGCGTTAACATGATAAAATACTGAAAAGACTTCTAGAAGCAAGATAAAATAGCATGGTTGCATAAAAGTTTTAACCTTTATAGGATGGTTTAGGGTAGGTACTGTCAACCCAGTCTCACAGCAATTCGAACATATTTTATGAGGTGGCTAATTCGACCTCACTCGCATGAATTCATACGATTTTTGCTAATTTGTACGTATTTTATGAGTTGCCAATTCGTATGAATTTGTAGAAATGACCCCACGCCTAAACCTACCCGTCACTGGGGTTTAGACAAATCGTACAAAAAATTTGTACGGATTAGCATGCTTTTGCCACCTGGTACGAATTGGTCTTGAGACTGTATTGGTACTGTAGGGTTTAGTTTGGTTTGAATTGTTTAATTTCTGCACCGCAGTACATGCAAGAACTAACAAATTAAAACATGGCCAGATTATCCTTCATTTGTTTCAGTACATCTGAAAGTGCTTATAGCGCCACTCACTGGACATTTGATTTCCAGCGATTCGTACAACATTTAGCACGATAAAAACTTCATGTTCGTCTGTAAAAACTGACCACCCACTGGACATTTCACTTTCCAAAGTGTTGCGCTGCAAGAAGCAGAGCAGTTTACATAAATGTGGCACGAGAGTGTGGTTAAACACCACAGAATCACAGAATGTGTGAGGAGTTTCCACAAGGCACTTTCCTGTTTGAACACGACACAGAGAGGGCCATCCAGAAACGGTTTGGTGAGAAGGGTGTGTGAGAACAGGCCTGCACAGAGCCCTGACCTCAACCCCAGCCAACACCTCTGGAACCAACAGGAACACTAGCTGACAGCTGGACTGATGAGCCTGATCTCACTGGACCTGAACCAGCAGGAGTGGACAAGCTATTTCATATTAGGCCATTTAAAATAAATATTTGAGGACAACATAGTAATGCACATGATTTCAGCCATGTAATGAAGTTACTAACCATCAGTGTTGGGGATAACGGATAACGTCTTCAAAGTAACTAGGAAAGTAACGCTGTTATTTTTTTCAAATAAATTTCTGATGTATTGACTGACAGCTCTGAGGCTGTAAGTGCAGAGCGTTGTGTTTGAACATGATCTTACTGTAAATCTAGACTAAATATCAACATTTACTCAAAAACACATTCAGTATTCCTCAATATGATTAAAATGGTCAAATGCAAACTCAGAATATTATAGAAACTTGGCTGCAATAATTAAATATGTTTAATAAGACATATCATGTATGTTTTTAATCACATTTTATTAACCAATACCTGACCTTCAGTACCTGCTCCAGTTTAACTAAACTAAGTAAAAATGACATATTTGTGTTTAATTTTTTGTTACTGGTGAATGATGTTGAAATGTCTTCTCCTGGGTTATGTTCTTCATGCAGTCAGGATAATAACAGGAGAGTTTTTCCAGAATCATCCTGGCTATGAAAACAAAACCCAGTGCTCTGATGCTGCTGTAATGTTGCTTCACAAAATCTAAATTGTGTCTTTATTATCTGTAAATAGCTGTAATATCTGTAAAAAATATGAATATGTTAGCTATTCCTTAAGCTATAAATAAAGATATAGATGATGTGAAACTTCATGTTAACAGAGAATTCAGTAGCATTAGTGTCTGTACTGAATCTGAGAGATGTAGTGAACGACATACATTTTTTATCATAAAGCTCATTATTCAGTGTGACTCTGAAAAAGACTTGTGTAGCACATGGTGTTAGTTCACATTCCTTCTTCGTGAGTTCCCATTCCGGTCCAGGCTGGTTAATGTTGGTCGGTGATGGTTTATGCTGGTCTAGCTGGTGGACCAGCATAGTTGTGCTTTTCAGCAGTAAAACGTAGCTGGAGAAGTCTGACGTGGTTCTTCTGGTTCTTCTAGTCCTCCAGCACACCTGATGAGCGGATGTTTGAAAATTAGTTAATGAACAAGAGATGCTATATATCTCTTTTTGTTTTCCAAAGTATAGAGTTCAATGTCAAAGCTGTATTTCCTCAGCGCTGCTTTCATTGAGAATATATTTAAAATGATAAATATTCCTAGTGTGTGTTATCATGAGCTTATAATTAAAATATCTGTCAGCGTTTGAGCTTTTAATAGTTCCCACTAATTCATCCTCTGTCTTTACTAATGTCTCCATGCTTTTCTTCTAGGCTCTTTCTTTGCTGCTGATTCCGGTCTGTCCTCTCTCGGCTCTGTCTCATCTCCTGTATCTCTCTCTACTTCCTCCGTTACCAGTAACCGAAGCACGAGCAGCTGCGTTTGGCTCCACATTGTTTGGTTCAGCAGAAGGGGCCATATTTCAGGCCCAGAGTAGCGGTCGGAGCGAGTGGATGGGCTTTGATCAGAGCAGAGGCAGTGGCTGATGGTGATGGGGTCAGCGCTGAGGGATTACAGCCTCTGACTTTACTCTGTGTGCTCTGTCCACTGAAACACATGACCCTGAGCAGCACCAGCACCACCTCCCTTGAGTGTGTGTGTGGCTGAACTTACACCATTATTTAGTTCATGCTGTCATTATGTATATATATGCATGGATATGTATTAGTGGTGTCAAATGATTATCACATCCAAAATAAACATTTTATTATATTATATTATATTGTGCCCCTCCATTTTTAATTTTTAAAAGTGCTTTAAAATTGCCATTAATACAGAAAATTACTTTAGTACACTTCTTCTGAAAATACTCCCATTATTTATGTTAACATTTACTCTGATATTATTCGAGGGGCTTGAAGTAAAACATGTGTATAGTAAGTGGTTTAACCGTCCAAAGAAAAAAAAAAGAAAAAAAAAAGCTGTAATTCTTGGTGGGGGATAAACTTTATTTAAAGCTGCACTGTGTAATTATTATAGGCTTCACTGTGATTTAGGGTAAGGCAGAGTCTTAAAAATGCTTTTGTGACTTAAACTTAAAGTTAGTAAATTTAACATTTGCATAATGTAGTTTGTTCATTTTTAACATAAGTAGCTGTGATTTGTTAAAACAACATTGAAACAAACTGCATTAAATGCATTTAATTTACAAAATACTGCATGAAACCAACAGAAATCTAACAATGTTCTAAAAATATGGCTACAAAATACATATAAAAGACATGTATTTTAAAGTAGATTTCTTTTCAGAATCACAGACGTGTCTTAAGTGTCACTGGCCTGCCTTCATTGGATCCATTAACAGATTATTAGTCAGAAGATGGTTTCCTGAATGTCATCAGACTAATACCTTCAGTCCATACATCTTGCATTTGGAGCCGTGTTTAATGGCGCTCGTGTGAAGTAGCGTAGTGCATGTGTTAATCACGATGAAGGACGGCCGTTAGATGAGGTTCTGTGCCTCTGTCCAGAGGTCATGTAAACACAGCTGGTGTTATGTCCTGCTCGGTTGTGTCTGGGGCAGAGGTATTCCTCCATGCCTTCTATCTGTGTTTTCAATAAATCAGTGCATCTGTACTTACAGCGTGGCTTATCTCCACTCAGATCCTGCTCTTTTAAGAACTGTGATGTGTTTCAGTCTCAGTCCCTGCGGTCACATGCCGCTTGAGCGTCTTATCTGTTCCAGCAGATTTGGACTTCTGCATCATCAGCATCTGGTCTGAGCACTTTGGTGGACAGTAGCACGTATTTCAAGACGGCTGGATTAGGATCAAGTCGTCTCTTGTTAGTTTCTGTTTTCATCCTTTGACCCAGGCATCAGAATGGCAAAGAATGTATTTGTAAGAGTAAAAACAGGCATAAATAATATAGTGTGTGTGTGTGTGTATACACAAACATATACAGATACATGCAGACACCTACAATTTTAGAATAATTATCTCTTCTGCTCACCAAATCTGAATCTATTTATTCAAAATACACTGTAAAAAAAACGGTGAAATGTTATTACAATTGCACTGTAAAAAATGACCGTGATTTTGTAAAATATGTTTCGGTAAAAACCTGTTAAATGGTACATTTCTGTAAAATTAATAGGGAAAAAACATAGAACTGACATTCCCAGAATTACCTGCATTGTATTTCAAATTTAGTTTGAATTTGATTTTTATCTTTAAAATAACTCTGTTTTGTTTATTAAGGATGTATGTTACATGTAATGTTGTTGTTTTTCAGTTTAATGAGTCTGTTTAGTGTTCATTGGAATGACACTGAGCTCCTTCTGTAAGTGATGCTGCAAAACTATTTTCGGGAGGAGCGTGCACGAATAACCAACCACAGCTGGCGCCGCGTTATCTAATAAATCACCTAATTTCTTCCGTCCAATCAGATCTAACATACCCACTATAATAAACCCGTTTCCTTCCCTTCCACATCTCGTTTTGTGCATCCATCCTCCTCCCCTTCTCGCCGAGGTTTGAGCCGGTCGCCGAGCCCTGCCCTTGCTAGGGTTCATATTACTAGGGCTCGGAGATCACCGAGCTCCCGGTTCGCCCCCGGACAGCACGCCAAACATGCTATCATTATTATTATGAGGAAGTGCAAACTCGTGAAATGTTCATATTTGAAAGCTTTGATCCATCATGTGACTTTCTCATCATCACGACCTGCATTTGGTGCTTATCAGTGTATTTCAAAGCTACAAAACAGATTTCACTACTTTAATAGGTTGGTATATTAACATTATATCAGTTAGTGAAATTACGGTATTTAACTGTCAATTTAACTCAAAACCGCAAATCTTAAATATTGTTACCATATTTCTTTTCGTTTGAATTCTGGCAACCACAGCTGTCAGTTTTTTCCGTAAATTTTACGGAATGTATTTTTATTTACAGTAAAAAAACAGTAGCTGTTTTCTGTGTGAATCTGTGTTAAAGTGTAATTTATTTCTGTGATGTTCAGCTGTATTTTCTGCATCATTACTCCAGTCTTCAGTGTCACATGATCTTCAGAAATCATTCTGATATATATGTGACCCTGGACCAAAACAAAACAGTCATAAGGGTCTATTATTTTGAAACGGAGACGTATGCATCGTCTGTAAATGTTGCACAAATAAGTTTCCACTGATGTATGGTTTGTTAGGATTGGACAATAATACAATTACTGAAAATCTGAGGGTGCAAAAAAATAATAATCAATATATAGAGAAAATCACCTTTAAAGTTCCAAATGAAGTTCTTAGTATAGTAAAGTTTTGATATTTACGAAATTTCTGAATGGAACATGATCTTTACTTCATATCCTAAATGATATTTTGGCATAAATGTATAATTTTGATCCATTGAGTGTATTGTCTATTGCTACAAATGCACCTGTGCTGCTGACGACTGCTGCTGGGCTCCAGGATCACATATATATATATATATATATATATATATTTGCAACTTTAAACGAAGCCCCATAAAAAGCAGGAATATCAATTGTGTTGTTAAAAGTGTTGCCAGTGAATCTTTTCATGCAGTCGGTGCATTGTTTGGCTACGCTTCTCGTGTTACTCTTGCCATCGGTGTGCAGGATGGGAGAAGCTAATTGCATTGTCGTATGCAGATGTCATTTTTGTTCAGATGCACTTGCAGAATAATTCATTTTCTTCCAGCAGTGCCACAGCTGATTCTCACTGCGACCTGTTTAATATGAAATCCTGCAGGCTCACCCAAGGTGCTTTCGTATCGCATGCAAAGAAGTGATCTCCTCTTGACAGGGCCAAACAGCTGCGAAGTGGAAGACAGCTTCATTATTGTCTTCGTGTTACAGATGGATGACACCGCTGACAGACGCGCCGAATAAATTGGCAGGGCTGCGAAAAAGAAACGAGCTTACGTTACGGCTTTCCAGGAGTCTCAAGGTGTATTTTTAGTCAAATGAGTTGTTGCGCAGTGGTGTGTGGCGTATGATTTCGTATGTTAAACGTATCCTGTCACCGTTCGCTCGTCTTTGTTGAGGGTCTGAGGACATGATCGGAATGTCCGATGACATTTACACAATCACACCTGAATTGGTTCAGAGTTTGAAAGAGAAGTCTTTTGTTTGCTTCATGCTGCAGATGTCTGTCACTGTCTGACATCTGAAACACCCAGACATCTAATAGTGCCATGATTATAGCATCTTTAGTAAACATTTGTACACAACTCTCGGTTACAAGACGAATCGTCCGTGCCCTGATCCGGCTCTCAGATATAAATCATGGGCTGACAATCCTGAGAAGAATTTAAAAAGCTCATTTGTCATGAAACTCAAGCACCATCAGACGATGTAATCGATTAGATCAACATTCAGTTCAAGCCTTTTGCATTCAGCAGACGTTATCCTTTCAAGGAATTACACAAATACTGCTTATATGTGAGCCTGGAGCACAAACACATTCTTACGCTGCACAGGTATATCTGCAAAAATACATTGCATGAGTCAGAATCATCGATATTTCTTTTATGCCATAAATCATATTTTGTGATCTGAAGTAACACGTTTCATAAAGATACAGTTTTCTACCAGAAATATATCAAAACTTCATTATGCATTTAATTTTATAAACTTTAACTTTGAAGGCAATTTTCTCAATATTTAGATTGCTTTGCTCCCTCAGATTCCAGATGGTTGTATCTCAGACAAATATTTTCCTATTGTTCATTTTCATAATTAAAGATGATTTATTCAGCTTTCTTTTAAAAATGTACACTCAAGAAGCTCCAGGGTCACATATTTGCAGATATTTTTTTGTGACTGAATGAAAATGTAGTGAGCTCTTAAAATATGAGACCAACTGTCTTTTTTCTCTTCACTAACATGAATTTCCTTCATCATTTCTCCCGGGGCCTCATTTATCAAATGTTGCACAGAAATTATCCCGAATTCAATCTTATGGTCATTTCTCAGATATGTCTACGTCTGATTCATAGATTGAACAAACAACCAGAAAACGCACACATGCCTCTCTTTCAGATGTGAAATGTATGAACCTCCGATGATCATGAACTTGCACGCAAATAAATGGTTTCAGCTCTCTGTCTTTTAAACAACTCCTAATTAATGTCGTTAACATATAAAACATCACGAGTCATCATCATTTAGAGCAGCGAGCTGCAAATACAGCTTACGTTCTCAAAAACCTGCAACACTCAGACAATAAAAAGTGTGTATGTCTGCTCAGACCCTGACGTGACGCTAAAGCACTTTTCCATGTCAAAGAGCGTTGGCATGGATTTAAGCGTACGCACTCTTTATTAATGAGGCCTGTGGTGTTTTGTTGCTTTTTGGTGCGCGTATGTAGCCAGTTCTGTTCACTTTCACACAGGCGCAGAGAATTGCTTTAACATACCCGCTGACTAACCACACAGTAGTCATGTCTAAAGTTTTGCTTTAGGCTTGTTCTTGTGCTGTCATGAAACTTTTGGGGCCACTGCATGTTTATGCCTATATTTGAAATATGGATGTATGCTGCGGTGCTGATGGACATGCATATATTTGAATGAAGGCCGAACACACCTTTGTATTGTTCAGGAGTGATTAGATGGGCTTGTTTGCCCTTTTGCCTTCAGTTGCAACAATGACATCCCAAACCGTTTAGTGCTAGTTCACTTACTCCTAATGGAGGGTGTGACAGAAAACTAAAGCCTCATTCAGGAGCGCCGGCACTCGAGCTGACACATCGGATCTGACGGACCAACTTCATCAGCACAATAAGAAAACCACTGGCTTGAGTAAAAGCCAGTCCTTTAAAACTCTGCAAACATAAAAGAAATTGTTTCATGAAGAAAATAATCCAAAATGGCAACAGACAAATAAGCTGAATTTGAGTTTCATTCATGTATCAGGAAGTCTGATTCCTCCGTCTATAAGAACCTTGTTCACATTACACCACAGATGTGAACGCCCATGTGTTGGGAATTTATATAAAGCTCGTATTTGCTTGCTCTGCACTTTTAAAAAAAATGTAGTTCGCTTCCATTTGGTGCAATTATACCTCATTCAAAACAGCTTTAATATTAATAGAGCACATGTATCTGTATCGAAAATCAAACATTCATACAGTATTGTACATCATTACAGCTCATGTCTTGATGAGTAAAGACATTCTAGAATGCAGCTGTATTCTAATTCAGCTTATCAGAAACAGCAGATTCTGCTTATAGAGTCATGGTTCTGTTTGACTGGATTCTTCGATACGATGCATTCAGAGCTTCACGTGTGTTAAACGAGACGACGGCAGTGACCTCAGAGTCAAAACACAGCATGAAATTCTTAAAGGCGTCAAAGGATGCATTTTGCACAAGTTGATATGATTATTTAAGGCCTTCATGAAACGTTTAAAACATATTTTGTTGGAAATTTCTCAATGATGTAAAAAAAACCCTTCTTTACCATGCTCTGTTTTTGTCAAGCCATTCTAGTCCATGTTTCTTTAAATGCTAATGAGCTCTGCTGACTCCGCCCATCTCTTCAGTCCAGGGAGCAGAGTGTAAACATCAGCAGTGAAAAAGATAAGACAGACCTGTCAATCAACTATCGTGGGAGGGGCCTGTGCAGGACAGCCTGATTTGAGAAAGAGGATTTTTAAAACAAAGGGTGTATTTTAATCATTACACACACTTACAACACACATTTATGTTCAAATAATCTGTAAAGTTTGCATCTAATGACCCCTTTAAAATCACTCCCTATATCATCCCACTCTTGTTTTAAACACAAGTGAACTCTCGAGCTCTTCAGATACTGATTTTGTTCTGTAGTCCACATGCAGTCAGTTATTTTTTTTCCCCAAATAACTAGTAAAGTACAGAATTAGTTTTTATTGTACAAGAAGTTACTTTTTCAAATAATGAACACCTGTTACTTTGTTACTTTGATTGACAGCTCTCCTTTCCACGTCTTGAGAGAAATCAGGAGTAAGATATTACTCATTAAAAAAAACAAATCATAATAATAAAAACTCAGAACATGCAAACCTGCAAAAACATAACACAAATATCCTTTATGTATTTAATCCCATTTTATTAATCCAATTTTACCTTTTTTTTTATTGCTGAAGTATGCTGAAATTTCTTCTGCGTTCTATAGACAGACGGGAATTTACTTTTCCTTAAGTCTGAAGTTTGTTTGTTTCACATTTTGGTATGGAGCGGTTCTTACATTCACCAAAAATAGAACGTAGTAACATTAAAAACACGCGAGCAAGCCCTGGCTAGATTTAAAAGGTAACGCAAAAGTAGCATGATGCATTACTTTCCATAAAAAGTAATATAATTAGTTATTTTTTAGCGAGTAACTCAATATTGTACTGCATTACTTTTAAAAGCAGCTTTCCCCAGCACTGCTGATCTCTGTGTATTTGCTCTGATCTGCATCAATCAGTCAGGAGACGTCTCTCTCTCGGTGAGTCAGGTTCAGAATAATTAGATGAGGACAGGCTTGAGAAAAGAGCTTCAGTCTTTGAAATGACTCTTTTTGGATTGCTGTGGAGACTCTCCCTGCTGTCTCGGTTCCTGTTTTCTCAGACTGATGGAACACCCACTGCTCTCTCTCATTGTTCAGCCCCATGACAAGCAAACACTTTGTAGGGGCATGTAGACACACCTGGCTCAGACGTACAGAGAGGTGCTCGGCGCTGGTTTGGAGGAGTGGGAGGCTCGGCTCGGCTCGGCTCTCTGCGATCAATGCAGCTCCTCGGAAATGGCTCTCCGGAGCGCAGTCAAAACAAAAGCTGGCCTCGAGCAAATCTGGCTCAAAGACAGGTAAAACCTGAAGACCAGCTGAGCTGTCAGTCAGGCCGAGACATCTGCCCTTCATCAGTCTGACAGCTGGATAATCTCCCCTCTCCGGTGGCTCCTTCCCTTTCACATCACAGACCCGGCCCATTATCCAGCCTCTCTCCTCTGACATTTCACTCAGACAGCGCTGTGAGATGCATCCTGGGACGCTTTTCAACCGTATTAACAGAGTTTACAGACCACTATTTCAGTAGTGCATAAGTACTTATTTTTGGTGTAGGTGCAGTTAAGGCCACCTAATATAAAGTGAGACCAAAGTTCTTGGTCTACCATTTAAAAAATAGATTCAGTAAGACTTTATTTTAGGGTCTCTTAGTTACTTATTAACATGCATTATACTAGAATATTAGCCATTTGTTAGTCCTAATTAAACACATATTCTACCTTATTCTACATCCCCAACTACCACACTAACTATTAATAAACAGCACATTAAGAGTTTACTGAGGGAAAAGTTGTAGTTCATAGTGAATACATGTTCCCTATTCTGAAGTGTTACCAAAGGTTCTTGTTTGGCAAGAGTGTACTTTGCAGGCACATTATTCCACTAACCTTAACCCAACAGTCTACTAATACTCCAATGAGAGTTAGTGGACATGTAGCTCAACAGTTAGTAGGATGCCTAAAGTGCTAAAATTCAACTATTAAAATGTAGTTTTGTAAAAAATAAAAATGTATGCCTAGGCATAATTTATTTCTACACACTTACAAATAAAGGTTTTTATTAGTTCTTAATAGTGTGAAGCTGTTCTTCAGATTTTTAAAACATAAGAAAAATTGCCCAGTTTTGTGAGAAACCAAAAATTGTTCTTCTGTGCATCTCTGTGAAACCCCCCACATTTACTGGGTTCACTTCAGATATTAGTCTTCTGAACACAAAAGAGGATCTGGTAACACTTTAATCAAAGCCTTACATTATAAAGGGTTATTAAAGGCTATCATGCATTGTAATTATTCATAATGCATGTTGTTATGCATTATATGTTGTCGTACATCATTATAACCAAATTTTATATACCAGTGTAACACAATTATTCATGAGATTGTACGATAAGGTGCATTGCAAGGCATAATTAATGCATTATAAATAAAGGCTTTAAGTTAAGTGTTACCAAGGATTTTTTTGGAAACCTCAGTGGAGTACAAATGGGCTTTAAGCAGAAGGCCTTGGATCAGAGGGCTTTTGGGATAATGAGAAACGTAAATGAAGGCGACTGTATTTCTAATGAAGGCCGTTCCGCTGCATGCAATATGTCATTTAAGTTTGTACCGAATTGCTTCCCACACGCAGCGCGATGCGTTCATTCTTGTGCTGTTTTAATCAGGTCACATAAAGAGTCTTCATCAGCAGAGTTGCATGAACTTGAAAAGTGAGCTGGCTTACAGTAAATGCCTGATGAATGTACTTTTAAGACGTGGAAAAGAAAACACTGCGCTCTTTCTCTGAGGCCGCACCTAGTTTAGTGAAAGACCTCCCGTAGCGTCTGCGCTCAGCTAGATCCCATAATCCCTCAGTTTGCACTTTAAGTAAATTATGAGCTGAGTTGCCAAATCGAACACTTGAGAGATAAACTGTATCTGCTTGAGAACGCAAGACGTCGCGGCTTATATAGGCATGCATGCACGATTATGTCAAACGTTAGACTTCAGATATCTGCGGCACCTGTACGAATGCAGCGTTTTTATTCCACACATCCTGTCAGGATTTACATCCCAGATCACACTAAACGCCATCAAAGAAAGCCATGTTTGACGTTTTCATTTCAGACTTGTGTTTCAGGAGCCTGGATGTGTGTTCGGGGTTTGATTGACAGCAATAAAAGGGGCAAAAACAAGTCAAATGTTATATCAAATTGCATTTGTTATCCGGAGCAGGGCCATGCCTGACTGTCCCCGCAGGGATTCGGGATAAATATACATGAGAGGTGCAGCTCCAGTCTTTCCATCTAATTTGCGAGTGAAGGTGTGTGAAGCACGATGAGCCGTGGATCTGTAATGGGCCCTCCGTCCTAACAAGCTGCTTCTGAAGGCTTACACCGGGGTAAATCCCACCGTCCCGCTCTCTTTACCTGTATCTCCTCCTGCTGTAAGCTTGCACACGTCTGTTATTCTCATTTGTGAAACGCTGTTGTGTTTTGCATGCTTTGCTCGCCCTGAACCACATTAGGGTGCTGCCCAAGTCTGTCTGACATTCACTGGTATTCACACAAAGCAGACCAGAGCGTGTTGTTTGGTGTAAATTGGTGGAGATTCAGAGCTGTGTGGGCACCAGAGCTGGGTAGATCACTTACATATCGTGATCGGTTACTGATTCCAAACTACACGGCAAAAATTGTAGTTAATAATGTAATCCATGCGTCGCATGCTGCAGGTGATGTAGATTACTTTTAGATTACTTTTGTCCCAACTCATTAATCACGTCGATTTATGTTTTTTTATGTTATTCATTATATTACATCAAGATTTGCCAAATTGAGGTTTGTGAAGGAACTGCAGGAATGAAAGCTAATAATTCATCTAACATAAAAATGTAAATAAAAATAAATAATTGAAAGAATCAATCAAAATAAAAAAATACTAAGTAGATTGAATGTTTTATTTGTTTACCTGTGTGTCACGAGAAGCACGGACACGCAATACTTCTTGGAATATCTCAGGTGTGCATTTAGGAAATATATTAGGTGACAGAGGTGAATTTGTGCATTTTAATGTAGCTAAAGTCTTCAAAAGACATGGTTAAATAACCTATAGCGTTATCATATTAAAATAAATGTTCATATAATTGATGCAATGCTGAAACACTTCTTGAGCCTAAAATGATTTGAGTAAATGGTCAAATGCTGTGAATATCGTGAATCGTCCACAAAAATGGAAGATTTTCTGAGAAGCTATAGACTGTTTTTAAAAGGAAAATTTAAAAGATGAAAAACAGGAGCTAGGAGGAATCAATAAATTATGACAGTCTCAAAAAATCTATGTGATTTATTGTTAAACTGAACTGTTAAACAGATGGATACGGGAGTATTGTGTGGAAAGTGTTCTCAGTGCTGCCAAAATAAAGTCCTGCCTCTCACATATCCGGCCTGTGCCAATAATTCAGAAATTCCAAATATCGGCCAAACTCTAGAAAAATGCTAGTTAATGCCAAAAACTACAAAGTGCCAAACAAGAACCAAACAGAGAATATTTTTAGACAATGCCAATAATGAAAAACTTGAACATTTTGGCCAAACTGAAAAAATCTATCATTTAAATATACCAAATAAAGGTTAAACAGGAAAGTTACTGGCCGATGCTGAGAATTAAAAATTGGCAAAAACTGGACAAACAAAAAATGAACCGATAATGCAACCTGGTGTCACGCCAAGACATGACGTAATCACGTTGGTCCACTTTGGAAAACGTGTAGCTGTCACCTCCTCAGACGTGAAACTTACATCTTGTGTTAACATGTTTCATGGAGAAATACCAGGATGTTGACACGCAATAGCCGTAAAATTCTTGAAAGCCATGACCTATTTTGTTTCTTATTACACCGATAGAATGGAGTACTGCTGTACTGTCGATCAGGGAGCATACAAGGACTAAATGTCACGTTTTCGTGAAGTAAAACCTTTCTGTCAGACATGCAACCAGAGGCTTGATTTGGTTTCTTTTCTTGCTTTCCCTGCTGCTTGACAGCTCGCTTAAAAATTTATTAAAAAGGATTAATATTCCAATTATTAAGGATTGATTTGTGACAAAACGCCATCTCTGTTTGCCGTGACTCATCTGTGCTGCAGCTGCTGCTTTGCCCAAATTCAAAAAATGCCGCCAGGAGAATCCTTACGTCAGCCTTGGTTGTAAATAATGTAAAAATTTTGAATTTAGCACAAATAGAAAAATAATTATTAGTTGATGCTGGTTATTGAAAAAAAAAAGTTGAATATCACACAAAAGACAGAAAAAAAAAAATTAGCTCATGCTCTAATTATTGGCAAATATATCAGCCGATAAAAAAAACTATACATTTTTTTGCTATTGTGTTGATAATAATTAAATTTTTTATTTAAATTACAAGTCCTTAATTTCTGTACTTGTGTACCCCAGCTCTGGCTGACACTAGTGTAAACTCAGCTCCAGCACTGATCCAGATTCAGCTCGTGGCCTGTGGTGTGTGTGAGTATCTCTCACGCATCTCACACAGATTAACATGACATGATAAGACGGCTGCAGGTGTTTTCAGCAAGCCTTGTTTGATGAGCTCCATTTCAAACGGTTCTCAGTACAATGGTGAGATTATGCTTTGCATAAACTGTTAAATCCAACGATACAAGCTTCTCTAGAGGACTCCCGTGACTCTGCAGTTCTGTGATGCTCTTCTATTCTAATAGACATGATGGGGTTCCTCTGGTGGTCTGTGCATGTTTTAATGACTCATGTGCAGCAGGTAAAACAGGCTAACGAGAAGCGACATGCAGAATGTCACTCAATACAAGCCTCCGTCTCTCACAGGGCCACCAGGAGAACCTTAAGATACACATAAAGCACAAAAACAAACAAACTGTTACATGGCAACTATATCCTGCAGGTTTCTCCTCTGCGTTTACAGTCGAGTGCGGCTGCTGAATGCACAGGACAAACAGAGAGACAGCGAGGCACGCATATCACATTTATTTACACTCAGACATAAAACACACATTTGTCAGTGGGAGGTTTTGCTACCAAGAGAAAGTAAAAGAAAAGGGAACGTCATCTGTTGAATGGGTGGGCAAGCTCACACACGGCGCTCAGCCAACACAAGCCGCTCTATACACTGCTGAGGTATTTCTGCATCACTCAACACTTCCAAACGACTCTCGCTCGTCACAGAAACACCTGTAATATCTCACAGGTACAGTGAGGAAGACCAGTTTCCAGTGTATTTTCAAAAATACACTTCCAAAATGTACTGTGCTCAATTTCAAACACTAATTGTGTACTTAATATAGTAAAATTACTGGTAATGCTTTATTTTAAGGTGTCCTTGTTACCCACGTTACATGTACTTACTATTATAATAACAATAAATCATGCATAATTAATGCGTAACCCTAAACCAAACCTAGCTCCTTGCAGTAACTAGGTAACTAGCTCCTTGCACTGTAACAAGGGTACCTTAAGTCTTACCAAATTACTTCTTCAGATAACATACTCTCTCTGTATTAAAACGTGTGATCATCTTTCATTCACTAGCACACTCAGGAGGTGACTAAATACAGAGATAGTATGTTGTCCCATAGTTGAGTACACTTGCACTGTAAAAAAGACTGGGATTTTAACTGTAAAAATGCTACGGTGAAACCCTGTTAAATGATTAATGGTGAATTCCTGTAAAATGTACAGGAAAAAAAAAGTAAATTGACATTCCCAGAATTTAGTTTGAATTTGGTGTTTCATCTTAGTTTTTCTGATCATTTCTGTTAATTAGGGTTGTGTGTCACATGTAATGTTGTTAATGAATGTTTACTGTACATTTGAGTTTAATGATCATGATGGTGTTTAGTGTTTGTGTGAATGACTCTGAGCTCTTTCTATAGATGTTCATATTTAAAAGCTGCTTGTGATGGGCTTTGGTTCATCATCACGACCTGCATTTGGTGTTTATCAGTGTATTTCAAAGCTAAAAAAAAGATTTCACTACTTTAATAGGTTGGTATATTAACATTATATCAGTTGATGAGATTACGGTATTATACTGTAAATTTAACTAAAAACTGTAAAACCTAAAATGTTGTTACTGTATTTTTTACAGTCGAATTCTGGCAACCACTGCTGCCTTTTTTGCCGTAAATTTTACAGAATATTTTTTACAGCGTATGTGATCTTTCGTTATCTCAAGATGTATTTTTAGCATATTGAGTACACAATTAGTGCCAAACATAGAGCACTTTTGTAAGTGTTTTTATTATTTTTTTTACCTGGGTTAGCTTAAAGAGAGGAAGTTCTTTTTGGAAGTAATCCATAGGTTGATTATTAAAAAACAAAACAAGTATAAGCACTGCTTTACTATTAAAACATTGAGTCTGTTTGTTTGTACATGAGACTGTAGGCCTGACCAATAGAAACTTTATGAATATTTGATATTAAGTTAAATGAAATGCACAAAGCTCATTCAGCAGCGTTCTTATAAATGCGTGTGACATCTCAGGAACGTCAGTACTGCTGCCACTAGACCATGAAGTTTCAAAGCCCACACCTTAACCCAACACACAAAAAACAACATCCTCCATCTTCGCAAATGTCATCAGCTTCAACAAAGTGTGATGAATGTCATGTTTTTGTAGTCCTGAAAAGCACATGTTGGGTCAGGCTGTCTGATGGGATTCTTAATTATCCTGTTGTATGACTACCGTCCTGGGAGGATATGTCTGTAATTTGTTTACTTCGGACAACTTTGAATTAATATGGAGGGCGTTTGACAGGCAGTGAGGCATGACTGCTGTAGAGCGAGCGGCTGTCAGCGGCTATTGTAAGTCACAACCATTTAAAAAATAGATTTTGTGCCAGCATTTGTTGCTTAATTGTAATGGCTACAAATTACAAAGAGAAAAACTACAATATGCCCTTTTGACGGGTTGAATAATGAAAGAAGAAATCTGCAGACCTAGGAAACTATGGAGACTCAGAATTCCTGTTTGTCTACAAAACAACAAGCTCCATTTATTTCACAGACATAACACGGAAAATAATGCAGATAATTATGTTTGTGGATGTCTAGTTTACTTCTTTACTGCTAATCATTATCTTAAACAGAACTCTTCAGTATCTGAGTCAATCTCACAAGACTGCATTTATGCCAGAACAATTACAGGTATTCAGGCTGAACTGTGAGAATACTGTTTCTACAACCTTTCAAGATCAGCTTCTCCACCTCATGTCAGGATTATTATTATTAACTAAACCCAGTAACAGGACAGAAACAGCTTTGGCCTTAATGAAACATGAGGCAAATATAATATTACTGCTCGAAATAATAAACGCTTCATCATCAGTGAACATCAGGGATATGAGTTTGGCCAGTAATACTCACACAACACAATACAAACAACCAATCATAAATATATACATATATATATATAAAAGCTGCAGTGTAGAGAACGACCACCCCATCTTAACAGTTCTCTATTAAATAATTTTACAAAACAATTTTTGCACTAATTTGATTTACATATCAAAATCCCCAATCATCTTCCTGAGAGTAACATTAAAATTGTCATCAAATATGTATTGAGAATCAGTGTACTAAACCACTACTAATGATTTCCAAATCTAGCAAAATGTATTACTAACCTTAACAACCTCAAACGTTTGAAACCCCAATGATTTCAGAAATAACTAGTGTTAATACTGGTCCAAATAATGAAGAAATCCTTCTGAAGAGTTGAGTCGTTACGAGTGCGGTACCTTGACCTTCACTTTACTATTAATTATATATTATGCATTATCCATATTAGTTATGAACCTGTAGTTCTTAGCAGTTCTTGAGGAGGTATGAAATACATAGTAGTTAATGATTAGATAGTACACATTCAACTAAAACACTATTACTAGCTAATTCATTACTAGTTGTGACCAGAGTGCTAATATTCTGTTACTCATGTGTTGTTGTGTAGTTATTTATTAATGATGGAACAGTATTCTTACCTTTTACTCTCAACAAATTCTAACAGTTGAGAATATGGCACACCTTCACTATCAGAGCTCCTAATGTGCTGGTTATTAATAGTTAGTGCGGTAGTAGTTGTTAAGTTTAGGTGTTGGGCAGGAGTAGGCATGTAGAATAAGGCATTAATATGTGCTCAATTACTACTAATAAATGGCTAATATTCTAGTAATATGTGTGCTAATAAGAGACACTATAAAATAACATGTTACCCAAATTACAAAATGTATATAAAGTAAAGATTTTATTTTATACCTTTATTTTTTAATCATGCGGTACTAGCAACATCTGCATTATAAATCATAAACATTATTACTGTACATTTTACACATAAATTAGGCCCAGTTTTTTGGCTTCAGTTTACCACACTCGTGATGAAGCACACAGTATTCAGTCTTGGGCTTTATGGCCTGTTCCTCTGTTCCTGATCTGACCCCGTGGTGCAGGAGTAATGATCTTCATGACATGGAGACACGTATGATCTGAAGCTCTTTGTGTTTG
>JAUMHI010000067.1:12844555-12858476 GCA_032359435.1 Enteromius unitaeniatus | reverse complement strand
TTCTACTGATATTCTAGTGTATGAGACTCATAAATATGCAGTAATCAGCATTGCTGCACATCACCACAGACTTTCAGACTCTACGTGGTGCGTCTGCTTTTGACTCGGATGACAACTGACAAGCTCATATTCTCCTGTAAGCTTTTAATTACTCTCCATTGTTCCTGTGCACTTTGAACTCTGTGACATGCTCGAGTCTGTTTCTGCATACCGCACACGAGACTTCATCATTCTCTGTCAGGCTGAGCTGAAGACCAGACCTGTTTATATCTCTCATTCAAACAACAGCATCGATCTGTTCAGCACTAACGGGACAATGCACCTAAAAAAAAACAAGTCATTTACTTAAACCTGTTTGGTTACTTACATTCTTGACAAGCATCTTTCCTCACCATAAGAAGGAAACTTATAGAGGTTTGGGTGATCCCTACACTGGTTAATCACTGGGACACCTCAAGGTTCAGTGCTCGGTCCTTTTCTTTACTCCATTTACACAAACTCAGACTTAAAGGCACATGACTTCTAGTACCACTTCTGTCCAGATGATATACATCTGTTTTTTTCAATCTTATTATGTTCTATCTCTGCCAACCTTTCAGATATCTGGATGAAGAATGCAATTTTTAGTTCAATCTTTTGAACACAGGACCTCCTTGTAAATCTGCCTTATTAAATAAACACATATGTATTTCATATACCTATGTGTGTATATGAATATATACACACACACACACACACACACACATATTCATGTGTATAACTATTATTAGATAAACTAACACAAGCTTCTCTAATATTTTTGAATACTACCTATTTGTTTATATATATAATTGAGACTTGTTATAGCACTTGTATGTCATTACTCTTTTGTTGATCTTGATCGCTTCCACTGTTTTCATGTGTAAGTCACTTTGGATAAATGAATAGTGATTATCAGTTGGGAAATATAAAATGTTTTTGCTCTGCATTGCACCCTAAGCAAAGTTAAATCATCTCAAATCAGTGTTCTACTAATCACCTGGGTTTTTTTGTATTTTAATGCTGTTCAGGATAAACACATGCTGCCATTTGTTCTGCTGAATTTACTCTCTGCATTATAAACAGTCTTTACTTCCTGATGGCACCATGTCATTCTGTACACCGTAACCTGATGTTTATTTTATTTGGTCAGCGATGATGAATCCGATTTCCGGCACCAATAACAGCCCAGAGGAAGCCAATCGAAGCATTCCTGCAAAATGCATGAGCTCAGAGGCTCCTGCTGAAAACACACGGGTGGAGTCGCAGGAATGGATGAGCGGCTTGTTAGAGAGCTTTTGTCGCAGCAAATCCTGAATGGCCCCCAGGCAAGTGTACATATAGCTCTTTTGTTTGTGTAGCTGTGTGTATGTGGGTGTGCCTGTGTCTGTGTGGGGTGCTGAATGCTTGTACGTTTGACAGGAGTGACAGGATAATGATAAGAGGGGTCTCGTCCCATGAGAGAGTGTTTGTGAGGTTGAGCTGGAGGTGTTGGGCTTCCTAATGAAGGACGCCGACAGTCACACCAGTGCTGTAGACTCTCTGGATTAGCACAGGTCATCCTGATCCACCAAATCCCTCAGTAGACGGCCTCATCCTGTGTGGCAAAGCTCAAGACCAAAGAGAAGCAGCGCCACATCCATGAGTGCGATGGCAGAAATCTTTCACAGACTCCACAGATGATTTTTAGCTTTAGCTTTGTGTGCGGAAATGAGCTGTTATACATTGCAAATCTCCCCCTCTGCTGCAACTCTCAAATGTCTCTTGTTCTTTTACGTGTTCAAACTTGCCGTGTGAAGATGCATTGCTTCCTCTGTTCTCTTCCCGGCTGAACGCAGTCAATCACGCTGTGTTTAACCATTTGCAGATAGCAGGGGTGGAGGCTTTATCTGTGGAGGTGACCCTTTGATCTGGCCTGCAGATTAACCCCGGACTCGCAGAGACTCCAGATTCACCTCCAGGCCCTCACTGCCCCAATAAAAGCACACGGGACCAGCAGTTTAATGCACAAACCAGGAGGATTGTGCAAGCTGTAGTCTCCTGCAGCAGGGTAAGGTCCACCACAGTGAAGCATGGCCATCACTGGATTCTGAGAGATGGAAATGTGTGGCCATGCTCTTTACTTTCAATACAACATGCAGCGTGAACTTGTGGAATTGTATGGAGGTTTAATGTAACTCTTCAATAAAGTGGTAGGATTTCTGCAAAGAACATAGTCACTGAGCTCTCATGCAGCACAGTTAGTATGATGCTTTTTAGAGAAATAAACCAAACATAGCAAACAAAAAACTGTATAAGTGACTAACCACTTATGACTTTGAAAATGACTTTGAAATCTACAGAAAAGGAAGAACGTGAACTGTGCTAGTAATTTTCAATATCCTTAACCAAACTCTTTAAAATATAGCAGCCACGACCTTCCATCAAAATGGATGAAATTTGGTGTGCCTCCTCATACTGCCCGAGTGCCCATGTGTTCCACATTTTGTGAGGTTTGGCAAAATGTCGTCATGGGCCACAACCATTTTTTTTTGTCAATCAGATGTTAGAAAAGATACAAATAAAAATGGCTTTAAAATAGTCCAAAATTCAGTGAAATGTGTTTAGATGGCAGCCCATAAGATTCTTGAAGTAGAAGCATTGGTGCATAGATTATAGCACCATCTAGCTGCCAACTATCACAGTTCGGTTTGTAGGCCCACACTATTCTACATGTGTTGATGTATATTGGAGGAGGTTCAGGATCAAAGCAGTACAGGATCTCGGAGGAGCCAAAAGCACAAGTTCCCATCGGCTTAGTGAAAGAGCCTCAGCATAAAATCAGCCCAGAGGTGTGAGATGACTGCCTCCTGAGCCTCATATGAACATAAAGCACAGGCCTTACAGGGATCGTTATTATTATTCAACCCCAGAATCAAGACAATGAGGTATCATGTTAATACCCCCACCATCAGTCCTTCAGGACAAGCCTTTAATGTCTGTCTGTAATAGTCTGATGACTGAATAATGGTATGTTATGCTTTAAGCATGTGCTCAAAATGTACATATTTTCACCAAAAGGAGTTGACGGTTTTACTAAGAATGAGTATTACTCTTTAACTTTCATGCACTAGTTGGTGTCTGACTTTTGAGTTTTCCCACATGTGCAGCTTTTATCTATCAAGCTGCTTTGTGGTTTACACGAGAACAGCCTCAGATTAGAGCTTTAACACTATATAGGTAAATATAGTTAAAGAGGTGAATTCATACCACATGAGGATTTCCCCTGTTTGTGTTTTCTCTCACACTAAGTCACATCTGAGCGCTGTGAGTATATTGCATGGACATTCTTCACGAGTACGAGTGATCCACAAACAGATTCACCACATCCACTCAAAATGACGGATATATTACACTCCTTTCATGTACACTAGCATGATCTTTGATGATTGGCTATTTACCCTCCCTGATCCCGCTGATGTTTGTTTTAATTTCATGTAGTCCTCTTCCCCGCCGGGCTTACTTTCTACATGCAAAGAATAAGAAAATCATCTGCTGGAGCTCTGGGAAAACGGCCCTTCTCCATCCCGTGCCTACAGATGCTTTGAATTTAGAGAGATTTTCCTGCGAAGAGACGAGGAGAGAGCTGCCCGTATTTCCTGTGGATTAGTCCTCAGATGGTGCCCTTCAAGGAGGTCTGCGCTGGGAAACTGACCCGCCGCTGACTGCCAATAACCCCGGGATAAGAGCTGGAGAAAGAGCTGAGAAACCCTGAGCTGCTGCTCTCACCGTTAACCCAACCCAACCACGGCCCACAATACTCTAGGATATACATCTCATGGATAAACATCACAGGAGCTGAAAGAGGAGATATATATATATATATATGTGTGTGTGTGTGTGTGTGTGTGTGTGTGTGTGAAAAAAACTACATCGACTTATCCAAATGTTTCCATCACAGTTCTTCTATTGTCTGCACTGAATGTAAGATGACCTCACTTAAAATATAATACTGGACACACGGCTCCATCTGCTGACAGCGGTCACAAATTACACCAGTTATACATTTCATGTATATATATATATATATTTTATATTGCAGATACACTTTATGCATATTAACATTGTGATGCAGATTATACACAGAATCAACAAAACCAGACAAAATGATGCTGCAGTCTCAGTGCCAACACAAAACCAACCCCTCAGTTAAAAATCTAATCAAACACTTCAAACGTTTGATATTAGAATCAAGTACTAAAAATATGTCACCCCCCGCCCCAAACTTCATCATCAAGCATAAAATAATAATTTCTCCACCTCTGAAACCTACAGAAGATTTCCTGTTTCAGTTGGCGTCGAGTTTGGCCATTTCCTGCACATAGATGCCGATGCTCTCGCTGTCAAACAGCACAAAGTACACAGTCTTGATGGAGGACGACATGGTTGTGACGAAGTAGCTGGAGATGGCCTTCAGGATGAGCTGAGCCGCCGTCTGCTTCGGAAAACCGTTTCTATAGAGGAGACACACACGGGAAAACATGCAGCATCACAGCATTACGCTTCAACAACCACCTGATGACAAACTAGTGCTGAAACCTGTATCACGAAATCAGTGTTTCATATCGGTCGATATCGATAATTGTTGATATTTTTTATGACCAATTTAAAGTAAGGACCAGGAGAACAATATATTACATTTAAACATTTTTATTTTAAACTTAACCTGCCTCTGATCACCTTAACACCAAGATGAGCTCCGTGATACAGATCCAGATGCACACACACACACACACACTATAAGTTCTTACACAATCTAACGTGTTTAATATTGAACTGGAAATTAGGTGCTGGGCGTCCGGTCAGAGGAGAACTGGACCCAACTAAGCCTGGTTCTCCCAAGGTTTTTTCTCCATTCTCTGATGGATGGGGTTTTGGTTCTCCTCTGGCTTGCTTAGTTGGGGACTCCTGATTTCTAGTGATTATCATCTCTGCCTGACTACGCTCAGACTTATAATATCCAAAAAACTGTCATACTGGTGAGCTGACTTCCTCTTTTATTTAAGATCTCCTCGCTCGCTGCGGCACTCATTTCCTGCTTATAAAGAGCAATTTTAATACACATGTGATTACTTGGGTTGTTACCAACATCTGGTGAAAATTTTGGCAACAGTACCCTTAGAAATATATTTACTGAGAAAAATATATACTTATTTTACCTGCTGTATATCCTAGTTATCTATTACCAATAGTAACTAATTTAACAAAACCAACCTAATATTTATAATCTATAAGTTACAATTAATCTGTATTCTATATTATGAAGTACATTTGAATGCAAAAAAATGTAGTGCAGGGCCTAGGCACCAGCTGCTGATTGGATGTTGAGGTGTGGGCGTGGCTCTGAAGAGCATGCAGGGGGTGGAGCTTGAGAGGACAGGTGTGTAAATAACAGATTCAACTGAATTGAGTAAACAAGCACAAACCATCTTCTGTCAGGATTTGCTTCAAATGTGCAGTGATGATTTATTTTGGCTCCTGACTTTATTGAATATGTAATTGTAGGAGTTTCTCTTCCAGAAGAGAATTTTAAGGGAGGAGAGTAATCAAAGGAATCACAGAACACGAAGTATTAACGGCCCTAGGGTTTCTGTATTTATAATGTACCTGCCGCTGCCGATGGAAGGGAAGGCCACAGATTTGAGCTTCTTCTCGTCAGCGAGAGCCAGACAGTTCTTCACCGTCTTGTCCAGCATCTCCTCACATTTATCTGAGCCCCAGCCTGGACTGTTACAGTGGATGACAAACTTAGCAGGAAGACCGTATCCTGAGGTCAAGGCCGCTGAGGAAACACACAGATAATGAACTTATCAGGATAAATGACCTTAGCAAACATACACTGCACCGTAATTAACAACAACTCCTTAAGATCAACTCCAGATCTGAATAAAAGTGTAAGATTTCATTCATTAAAGCATGGCTTTAGAGCATTTTAATAATCATCCTGAAACCTGTGTAACCCGTGTAATAATACATGTAATAGCGGGTGTAGATGTACCTCCTGCCACCTCCAGAGGGCCGTTGCTCTTGCGTAGCTCCAGAACAGCCTCTGCAAACTCCTTTCCTCCGATCTTCTCCAGAGCACTGCCTGAGAGAGACACTGAGCTGTGATGCTGAACATCTTGTGTCTGAAGCTGACGTCACTCCAGCAAACCCCTACCCAGCGCGTCTGATTCATTGCTGAACTAATGATCCCTGCATCTGCTCTGAGTTTGTGTCGCTTTGAAGGTGCTGTATGTAGACTTGACACCTAATGGCTGAACTAGGTATTGCAGTCCAAATTCAAAATATTGGAGTTTTTTTTTTTTTGATGCACACGCTGGTTGCCAGATACAACAGGTACGAGCGCACATGACAATGAATGAAATGAGAGATGCAGTGTTTTCTGCCAACTGGCAACCTGGAGTGCCAAAATATAACTGGGTAAACTAGCAGTGGGTGGGTTTCATAAAGTTTCTGAAGTATTTTCAAACATATTATGATATTTTTCTGCTTTAGTAAAGTCAAAAACGAACATGCAGCACCTTTAAAGCAACACGCGGCACCCATGTTCCCAACAAACCCAACGCTTTAAAGTCTCCCTGCATTGTTCCACCAAAATAAACAAATTAATCATTTATTTCTTATACTATATTGTATGACTATAGTATTATAATTTTTGCCTTGCTTAATATTGTTGTTTTTGTTTTTAGTGTCAAAAGGAGTAGGAATGTGACCTATAACAAACTTACAGCTATTAAACAGGACTTTTTTGGGTGGTTCTTTTATAATGAAAATACACATAAAATTCATATATATATATATATATATATATATATATAAATGTCAGGACTGTGCAGCCATGTGTTCTTTTGTTAATTTGCAGATTTAATGTCACTTCTGACTCTGAAAGCTGTCTGTCGTTTAGAGTCGGGTGACACCAGCTTTAGACACAAGAGCATCTGAATCACAAACACAGCAACACAATCACTGCTTTACAGAGACCGTTCACACTAACATACCAATTCTGTCATCATTTGCTACCCGCAAGGTTTTTCTCTTCCATGGAACATGTTTTTCCGGTTTCCATACACAAACACTTTTTACCGTAAATATGACTCATCTGCTGCAGGTATATTCCAGGGTCTCTGAAGTGTATGACGATTGTGTGTGGAATAGATCTAACTTCCCTCCGAAGCAGCTCTTAAATCTTATCTGACCAATCTGCTGTGAGGTGGTCTTTACTGCAGTGAACAGGAACGTGCTTCCAGAAAAGAGCATTCTCCTTTAGTATTCCACATGAGAAAAGTCAAATGGGTTTGCATTGACTTAAATGATGACAGAACTGGGGTTTTAAAAAGAAAAATGAAAATTCTTCTTTTGACTAATTATTAACATTAAAAAGTTGATTACAAACGTCAGTGGGTTCAGGAATCAGTGCAGGATTGGGAAAACAAGCAAATGAAAACATTCAGACACAAAAGCCCCAAGATGACAGCACTCTTAGTATTAAAACTAAATAAGTGCCACAGAAATGCAAATAGAAAGTAAAGCATTACCAAAATGACCCAAACCACAGCCATGAAACGGAACTGCTAATTAAGGATGCAATGATTGTAAATTTTATTGGTACGATTATAGTCTGAAGAATAATCATGGTTTTTTATGACATTACTAATGTATGAAATCACATGAACACTCTTTAGATATTAAAGTGTTATTCATCACTGGCTTTTAAAACAGAAATAGCACAGTAACCATTAATACAGCACAAAATAATAATAAACAAAAAGTCCATCTTTCACATTGGAATTTGGGGAGAGATTTTAGACAATGGTGAAAAATTGGTTCACCGTGGTGTTTACTTATGATTAATACTGCAACAGGGACAGTAAATAAAAGTTTCTGAAGTACTATTAATATACGACTACATGAGTTCCTTTACCTACTTCTCCACCCATGTAGAAGGTGGAGTTGGTCGGGTGAACAACCGCTTCACTTTCGATGGTGGCAAGGTCAGCTTGCACAACTTGCAGCTACAACAACAGGCAAACAAATACAGTGAGAGATACAAGCTGTGGAGAATGAGGTGAAACCATGACGAAGACCGGTCTGACTGGAAAAGACTAAAGAACACAAACACACATACATACAAGACCGCTGAATCCACTCATGAGATGACTGATCGATCACAGAAACCTGCTGGGCAACCTGTCCTGGTCACATTTTACCACCAAATGCAGAGAAATATGATATACAGCAGTCGACATTTGAAGAAGTGGATTAAAAAACTTTATCAAAGTTGTTCTAAGACAAAGAACGCTTGGTTATTGGTGTAAGGTTTTGATGAAAGGATTTGATCTAGTTTAAATGCTGACTAGTGTATATTGACTGAGGAAAGTTAATAGAGTTGTGTACAGGGACTATTTTAACCATCACTCTCAATAACACTAAAATAATGATATATCGAAATTGTCCAAAATGGCATAAAAACAGTCATATGGAAATATAAGCACAAGAATCAATGAAGGGGTCAAGCGTAAGCGAGGCTGAGAAACAATCAGACCAGCCTCAACAATGGGAAATTAATCACATTTTAGAGTGATTTCACTCAAACTAGCTAAAAAAATCATAATGAGTTTGTACAATGTTGCATTTCGTGACAAAATTCTAAATGACCAGAAATGGTGGACATGGGACAACTGGCTAACATTCTGCCTCTTTGGATGTCTTGCAATTTTGGACTAAACCGCTATTTGCCATTTTCACGTTTTCTGACCACTAGGTGGTGCTCTGCAAAAAACTGTGCGGGTCATGATTATTATAACACCCACTAAGATTGGTTTGAGTATGATGAAGCGTGGCAGATGTCTAATTTTCTCTTCAACAAATCTGTTCATGCTCATTCAGAAATGGTTTGACTGATCAACTTGATTTCCACCTTTTTTTGATTGATATGTCTGAAGACGATATTTCACGAGAACTGGACAAACATTCTAGGAAGAGCTCATACTAAACTGTGTTTTAGTTTGTGACCATAGGATGGTTTCTGTTTCTAGCGTTAATGTTTCAAAAGTTATTAGCACATAAGTACAGTTTGAGCAGTTGGTGGCGCTAGAGAGTTTGCTTTAGAGCTTCTAAATTTGGTGTGCTACATGTTGAGACTGTCTTTTATCTGTGTGCCAAATTTCACAACTATTTATAATACGGTGCTGTAGGTGGCCATAGACTTAAGGGTGGAAGAAGACGACGACATACAATAATTGCACACACACCTTTGGTGCTTGACCCCTGATTACAAAACCATGATTCTACTAGATAATTGGTTTCTCATGGTTTTCTTTGGATTTCAGGGTGAAATGTGACCTGGACGTGTGGGTTTAGTTCTGTTCACATGGATTCCCAGGCAGGCAAAAACTGCCATATTAGACACAGATGTGAACTGATGTGATCCATAAAACCAGATCTGCAGCATCTGAATGAACACGAGTCTCCACGGCAGCTATAAGCGCTCACCTAAATCACCTTTAAGGTCAAAGTCAGCATTGGTGGGGTTGATAACCCCTTCCACGTCAAAGGCAGCCAGGTTAGTGATCTGACTGTGAATGAGATTGAGCTGTGGAAAGATCATGCAGCAGGATGAAGAGAGATCAGAGTAAAGCAGAGCATGTCTCACATCAGTTTCCATGAAAGCTGCACAGACTAACGTTTGCTGGTCCAGCGTGACAGTGGACTTCTTTAAGAGTTTATGACACAAACTAACAGTAGAAATGCTCTGTGTTTGTATGTGTTACTGTGCGTGTCAGTCATTGGTCAGTGAACGTGTTGTGCTTAACCATAAGAGGTCAAACTAAACATTGAAAATACAACTTCCAGCAGACCTATCCTAGACCTATCACATTACTTTTTAGAACATTTTACAAAACAGCTTTGATCAGAAACACTAGAATATAGAAATAACTTTATATAGAATATGAAAATAAGCTATGCTCTTCCTCAATATTTTGTCTTGTTTTCCAGTGCATGCCTAAACACTTCTTAAATCAAGATCAGGGCTGCAACAACAAATCAATTAAATCTATAAAAATGGAACAGAAAAAAAATGTCTGTGTATATTCTGTGCTTTGCCCAGGTTATTATTGACAAATATATTTGTGTGTGTTGTACTTTTTAATTTAATTTTAAAGTTCTTTTATAGCACTTGGTCATCTTAAGCCGTGCTTAAATGTGCTTGTAGAAGTTTGGCGTTAATAAATATGGTGTATAAACGAACATTCAAACAAATCCTGTTACATTTTCTGATTTTTATTGTTCTTTATTTATTTTTTTTAAATAAAGGTCTATATATTCGGCAGATGTTGTTTTTGTGTTCGTTTATTTTTTATTATTATTATTATTATTATTATTATAACAGTTCAAGGAGCAACATGTTTGTGCACTTTCTTAAGATTTTAGTTCTGTTTTTAAATAAAGGGTTGGAAATTAAGGCTTTTCTTGTTTTGTTTTTTGTTCTTATCCGATTAATTGAGAAAAAAAGAATAATAATAAATTGATTCTTAAAATAATCGTTAGTTGCAGCCCTAATCAAGATATAGATTCAAAATGACATGTGATAAGAAGTCTTGTTTTCTTGAGAAACTGATAAAAATGACATGAGTTTATGTTTAAAAGAAGAACAAATATCTGCCAATGGGCCCAGAAAAAAAATAATTAAATTAAATAAAATTCTCTCCCACTGCATTGACCCCTTCTGGAGGTAAAGCTCTGTTTACTCTGACACTGAAGTCTGGTTTGTTTAGATTTGTGTAGCTGAAGAAACACGTGCTGCTTCAGTCTGCCTAATGCCATTCTATAGAACTTTCTCCTTTAGGTCAAAGACTCCTCGATGGACTGTAGAAAAGCACTGAGTAGTTTGACCTTTTTATGCTGACTGGAGAAGAACGTTCTCCTTCTTCCCAATGAATACACAGCAAACTAATTCACATCCTCAGGAAGGCTCAGCTCTGGAAGAGTCTCCCCACAGCTGCTCAGACAGATGATAGCCGCTGGGCATTCCTTAAAACAACCCTTTCCCTGAAGTTTATAATGGACGAGCATGCACACACGCTGCCACCCTCACATGTGTTAACGACACAGAATAAAAGGAAATACTGCAACCTCTTGATCTGAGGAAGGATGAGCAGGGTGCCATGAATTGGAATTAATGTTATTAAGCGACAGCAACTGAACCGTCTCTGTGTGCGACTAAGTCTACCCAGCATGCAGTTGGTGGGGTTTTGGCAAGCTTGTTGGAGCGTTGATTTGAATGAGATCACAGAAGCCTTCCTTGACTTCCGTCTCTCCTACAGGCTCATGCAACCTTGCCATAGATCCATAGGACCTTGCCTGTCTAAGTGCTTCAGCTCTGCAGCTTGTTCAGGTAGCCAAAAGGCTATAATATAATAAAAGGAAATACAAATAGCATCATTCAACATTTTCTTTGTGAACATCAGTGTCTGTCCTGTGATCGGTGAGAGCAATTCAGTCTTTCAAATATCAACACTGGCTTCCAGAAATCACTTACCTTGCCTTTAATTAAGCATTTTATATAGATTACTGACCAAAACATTACTCACAAGTCAATTTCAACATGGATGAATATGATTCGATGCATCAAGATAACAAGTGCATCATTACACCCCTGATAGTGTTCAACAAAACATCAAAACGACTTTAGCTGCTGGTCTCAGTAGACAAACGCAAACGTAAAAAAAAGAGCAGTTACTGTAGTAAGAGTGTAATCTACCTTCTGGCCGAGGAACAAGCTCTTGGAGGAGAGGACAGTGAAGCCATCGGCAGCGTCTCCCGCTGTAGTGCTGCCGTCTGTACCCGCTTTAGCCATCGCAGACCGTCTCTGTCACACCAACAACACAGCAGAGCAACCCTCAGACACAGAATACTACCAGCTTCAAAATAAGCTTTACACCGGACACTGCTTAGAGGTGATGTAATGCATTGGGACTAGTTTAAGGTGTTGGAGTTAGTAAGATATGGTAAAGTGAGTTGGTAAAGCGTGGAGTAAGAATAGCGTGTTAGAATTAGCAAGACCTGTTAAAACTAGTTTGATGTGGTCAACCTGTTAAATATATTGAAGTTAGCATGTGTAGAGTTAGTAAGATGTGTTAGGGTTCAGTGAATACCTTTACTCTTGAGGACTTTTTGGTGGCCAGTTTCTTGACAGCTGCTTTGTTGACGGTCTTCTTAGCTGGTGGAGGAGTGATGACGGCTTCCAGCTTTGCTTTGGATCCTCTCTTCTTAGAGAGCAGCTCTGGGTGGATGTTGGGTAAAACTCCTCCGGCAGCGATGGTGACGCCCCTGAGCAACTGCACCGGCGTTACACAGAGACAGGGACTAATCTTTACACCATAAAACACATCTGATCAAAATAAATATCATCGTTCATTCCAGGAGCGCTGATCACGAGTCAGTTTCAGGAGCTTTTGAGATTTCACAGAAGGACATGTTACGTGTGACTCAAACATGATTTTTGAAATTTTATATTAGCAGTGAAATGCATGTCTCTTTGTCACAGTGTAAAGATCCTCAGTTGTTTTAGCGTATGATGTCCAGTAATTATCCACAAATACAGTGCCTAATGTTTTCAAATCTGTTCAGATGTGTATGCCCTTAACTGATCAGTTTCCACTAATATAGTTGGTTTGATCCTGAACTTGTTACCTGATGAAGCTCCTCATCATTGGCGATGGCTAGTAAAATGTGTCTGGGTGTGACGCGGCCCTTCTTATTGTCTCTGGCTGCGTTGCCTGCCAGCTCCAGGATTTCAGCTGAAAGCACCATGCATGAAGAGCCTCATGAGGACAGAAAGGCTTCTGAAGCCGTGCATGGATATAGATGGTTACAGATGCATCGTACCTGTCAGGTACTCCAGTACTGCAGCCATGTAGACCGGAGCTCCAACACCAATCCTGTATTTGGGAAGCCCTCGTTTAATATAGCGCAGCATCCGTCCCACAGGGAAGATCACGCCAGCCTTAGCAGACCTGGACGTCTTGGTGATCTTCTTCTTCCCACCTCGACTGGACATGGTTCCTGAGGAGCAAAACATAATGAACTTTCCCTGCCCTGTCCATTCTGCATTATAACGAAGCCTAACAGTAATTCAGAACTACTTATGTTGGTGCAAATAAAAAGTTTGTTCATTTAACTACAATCAATTTGCCAAGAACGTGCTCTTTTGAGAATGACGCCTATTCTTCATGAATCAGTCTAAACCAGAGACTTCAGGAGATGTCGAGACGTAATTAGTTCAAACGCATTCTTTTTGTTCCGGACTGATGAGTGCACGAGACCATCAGATATGATTCTGCCATATTTCATCGTGACAGGAACGCATCTGAACACAGTTTGTGCATTTGGTAAGTTTGTTGGCGGCGGCAATAAAACACAGCATTGCAACATCAACAACCAAAGCAAAGCAAAGCAAAGCAAAGCGACGCGCTAATGCTGCTGTTGAGAAGCATGTGAGGAAATGAGAAACTGATTCAGTGAGCGCATTATTGATGATGTCTCTCAGAGGCGCTGACAGCGGACACTTACGGCACGGAGAGGGGTCTCGGTCCGTCCAGCTGAAGCCTGACCAGCCCAGGCAGTGTCCAGACACCCACAATCCACAGCGCCACCGAGAAGCACACCCGCTTGTGTCAGCAGAGGCCGCTGCAGAGATGCTCTGGGTTTGGATAGAAACTGGAAATCTGCATTACATTTCCAGGGCATAGTTGTGCAAAAGACATTTGATCAAATTTGGAAAAGGGGTTCTTAAAAAATAACTAAATAAATAAATAACAGTATTCCAATTCTCCATCTCAACAGATTAGAAAACATGACA
>JAUMHI010000067.1:12815484-12839357 GCA_032359435.1 Enteromius unitaeniatus | reverse complement strand
CCTATCATCACAGTTCAGCTGAATGATAGTGCTGATAATAATCATCACACTTTACATGAATTCAGATTACACAGCATACATAACAGTCATAAACTGATTGTGTAGTGTATAATAATATAATAATATCTGCAGCAAAGGAACAGAATAACGTCCTGTTTATGAGTTCAGAGTTCAGTGATTTCTGGAGTTTTTAAGGTCTGATAAAATAAATCTATACAGGGTTGAACTTCTGGGTCGTTTGCACTAGAGTAACCTCGCTGAACAATCACAGGATATTTCAATATCTGCTGGAATGTTGTCACTAATGATAAGCTGATATTCAGATATAAGTCTGATATTTTCATTCTGTGCAGTGGTTAGTTAGAAACAAACCTTTCCAGTGCATTTAAATAGATTTTTATAAGCAGTTTTGCCTTTTTTTTGAAGTCCAATTATTTGAACCCAGTTAAAATGTATGCCTGATATTTTGAGTCAGGGCACAGAGTCTGCATCTGAAGGCTTGTTTAGATGCATTTAGATATTTCATGCAGTTAACCTTCAGTGATGAATACATAATATTCTGATGTTTAAAAAACATAAAGTTGAATTCTGATTTCTGAACGATTTTTAAAACAAGGACTATAAATGACACCTTTTTGAAGAGATTAATATTTGTTGCAGATAAAGTAGGCAGGTGGTGGCCGGAGTCATTCACTTAAACGATTCGTTCAAACGACTCACTGATTCAGTAAGGAGACTTCTGATGTAAGCAAAAACAGCCTCTGTTGTGTCTGAAATGTAAGTCATGGGGTACTTAATGAACTGTTCGATAATCAGGGTCATGCGGATATATGGCGAAAATAAATGAATTGGTGTCTGGTTTTGTGCTCCTGGGTCACATACTTCTACGACTTTCTATGACATTTCCAGGAGAAGATACAGGTGTGGCCTAGTTTCAAATCACTGAAACAAACTCAATTTAGCCCAGATTTTGTATTCTAGAACACCCTCGGATCACGGCGCACCCCTCACACTTCACAGTAAATTACAGTAAACTACACCCGTGAGTGAAGTGAAGTGTTTCTGGACAGGTGGATGGGGAGCGGTTACGGCACGCAGCCAAGACGGTGCTCTTCAACCAGGTGTGTCTGTCTGGTCCTGTGGTGGTGCTCACCTACATGCTGATGAAGTGGAGAGGAGATCCGTGCGGCCCGGAGCTGCCCACCTTCCACTGGGTCCTGCTGGAGCTGGCCGTCTGCGGCCTGATGGAGGAGATCCTCTTCTACTACACTCACAGGTTTTCAGACTAACCCCATCTCATGGAAATGTGCATAAGTAGTACGCCAAATAAAAATGAAAACTTGTGGTAATAATAAAAGTATGGAAAGCATTCAGAAGAAATTGGGTTTCTCTATTTGAATGCACATTTTGAAGTATCGCATGAGGAAACGAGTGATGGAAATGCCATATTTCATAGAAAAATCCCTATTTTGTGCAGAAAGGGGTTGATGCACTCACACTGACTGTTAGAATGTGTTGGACACCTCTCTTCTGCTCTTCCAGGCTGGTTCATCATCCCTCGCTCTATAAGAGCATCCATAAGATCCACCACGAGTGGACGGCTCCGGTCGGGGTGGTGGCGCTCTACGCTCATCCGATCGAGCATGTGGTAAGATCCGTGGAGCTGTCAGAGAGCCGCTCTGCTGTGGCACAGATGTGGTGAAAGCCTTCGTGTGTTGTGTCTGTGCAGCTGTCCAACATGCTCCCGGCTCTGATGGGTCCGGTTCTGCTGGGCTCACACGTGTCCACCACCAGTCTGTGGTTCACCATCGCTCTGCTGGTCACTACAGTCTCTCACTGCGGATACCACCTGCCCCTGCTGCCCTCGCCAGAGTTCCACGACTACCATCATCTCAAGTAAGTCCAGACCTCAGGAGCAGGAGTTCAGAGCGAGACGGCTTCAAATGAGTGATAAGCTTCCATGCACCATGCAATAGTGAGTTATAAAGATAGAATCACAGGATATGAAGTCACAACTATGAGATATTGCAGGATATGGATTGTAAGAAAATCAGAATTGCAAAATACATTTATATCATACAGTTTTGAGAGAAAAAAAAACATCGGTGTTGTGTGTTTCTATAATTGTTACATTGGGAGAAAAATAGCATTTTGAGACAATACCTTTTAATATTTTTTATTCATTGGCAGAAACAGGCTTCCATGTGTACACTCTTCACAGTCTCTGATCCTGCAGCCTCCTCTGTGTGTGTTTGATCTCTGGCATTTATTGCCATCTTGTGGACAAACTAATAACTGCAAAACACTTAAATGTGCATGAGCGAGCATGTGATGCAGGTACTGTACTCAGGCATGGATTACAGACCGGGCCAGGGGGCCGTTGCCCAGGGGCCTGCCAGGGGCCCGCACTAAGTTTGGGTAAAGTCTGAAGGTGTTGAGCAGGGGCCGACACAAACGTTGAAGGAAGGTTTTGCTCAGGAGTCGACGCAAATGTTCAGCGAACTTTGTGCTTTCCCGGGGGCCCAGACGACCCATAATCCATCGCTGACTGTACTGCTGATGAAATCTATGTGTGGAAAAGCTGAGTGTACTTGGCTAAAAAGTGACGTGGTGGTTGTTACACACCTGCTGTTTTTCTCTACTCTTTATCTCACTTTTATCTGCTTCAGATGAAGGCAGTTGTGAAATCAGCAGCTGTAAAACTGCAAATAATTAAAAAGGTACTGAAGAAATAAATAAGAGGCTAACTGAAAAGAAGCGCACACCAGACAGTTCAGTCCAATCTTTCCTCACACACAGGGCTCTCTCTGTTCGGCTGGGATGCTGATAGTGTAGAGGATATATTACAAAAGTAAAACATTTAACATGCATTGCGTTTTTTTGGAGATACAAGATTGTGTATTTCTAGCCGTTTATGTAACTATATGAAGGAGACCAGCTAAACATCTGAAGCAGCAGATGAAGGTCGATCAGGATTAATCTGTCAACCCTGCTCTACATTCAACTCACGAGTAACCTTTATTCTCAGAAGATAACAGGCAGACTCTGAACGGTTGTCCGTCTCCGTGTGATGGCCCTGATATTTCTCAAATCTTACCCTGGAGGTCCGATGCACTTCAGAGTTTGGATCTAACCCCAATCAAACACACCTGAGCATGCTAATCAGAGTTCTAACGATTATTAGAAAATTGCAGGTATAGGTGAGTTTTATCAGGGTTGGAGCTAAACTCTGCAGTGCCCCGGACCTCCAGGGTAAGGTTTGAGGAGCCCTGCCCTATACTGATGCATCTCAGACACTTATGAGGGTTACGTGAGTGCATTCAGAGCAACAGTGAAGAGTGAAAATAATCTGCAAATAAGAGATTAACTATATGGTATTGTCCAGACAAGGGGTTATGAACTGTTTCTGGATTGATCCAGAATGGTGAAGAAAGAGTGTTATTCGGAGTAAACAGGTCAGTTGTTCTCTCCAGGTTCAATCAGTGCTATGGAGTTCTGGGAGTCCTGGACCGGCTTCACGGCACAGACGCCAAGTTTCGTAACTCTAAAGCGTACGAGCGGCACACGGTCCTGATGGGTTTGACCCCGCTGAGCGAGAGCATCCCTGACCATCCCAAGAAGGCACAGGAATGAGAATCCCAGCAAGCGTCCGTCATGAACTGACCCACAGACACACGTTCCTGTAACCTCGAGTGACCCGCTGACACACACAGATCAACGCCTCATTCTTCATCTTATATTGTATGAGATTAGCACTGAACATTGATGCAGAAGATCTGAATGATTTTAAACTGTGTATTTTAACACTGATGATTTCTGGAAATGAACGCTGTATTTTTTCTGTTCTCGATGATTCAGTTTCTGGAGTTTATCATTAAACCGACCGGATTATGTTTGCATTACTAACAATTCTAATCTCAGATTCATTAAATAAAAGAATTCTTAGTAACACTTTATTTTAAGGTGTACATAATCTAGTAAGCACTTGGCAGTAGCTGTTGTACTAACATAATGTGTGTACTTAGCTACGGAAGAGTTTATAATTATGCAGATGTAACAGTTATTGTTACACAGATACTTACGCAACCGAAAGATCGTCACGTGTGTGTTGCAGAGTTTTTACCACACTTTTATAAAGTCTAGTACACGGACATATAGGCCCGGTTTCACAGACCGGGCTTAGCTTAACCCAGGACTAGGAATTCGTTAAATTAAGATATTTAAGCAACTTTTACAAAAATGCCTTAAAAGAAAATATTCCAGCTGTGCATCTTAACTCAGAACAATAGATATTTTCATGTACACATGCAGTTTAGTCTGTGAAGCAGTGTATCAGGATAGTACTGAAGTGCATTCATACAGTACACCTTGGTTTGATTTAACCCATTAGTACACAGCTTAAATACATCTAATATCTTCTTATTACATTAAAATTACAAAACATTACAGAGACATACGCGATTTAAAATAAAGTGCATCAAGATTGACTTCAGAGTCAATACTGACCAACACAGCCTCTTCAATCTCTCTTCCTGTGTGTTCAGCAGAACAGACCTTCAGACAGGTTTAGCAGTCCTCGACGGTGAGGAACTACTCCTTTAAGTCCGTTCTGTGTATTGTCTGCTGTAGTGTGTCAGGAGGAAATACCAGCTCAGTGAGATGTGTCTGATCAGATCATCATCATCAGTCTGTCTGGAAAGACACGAAGAAACAGAAACAGACTAAGAAGAACGTCTCAAAGACGCTTCAAGACAGACACCTCCAGAACAGTTTGAGGCACTTTTGCTGTCATAAATCGAGCTGCTTGATGAATCCACTTCTATGAACCGAATGAAATCAACATTAGTCTTTTTTTTCCTGTGCTCAAGCAGACTGTTTCTCGAAGCGTCTCAGAGACACAGTTCCTCTGGATTTCTTCATGTCACTCCAGACAGGAATCTCACTGGATTATTACTATTACTGGTTAAGTGAATGTTTCTGAGTTTTAGTGAGAGTAATCTCCTGTAGATCTGGACTCTCAGAGTCTTCTGCTTCATAGAAAAGTTCAACAGCTGCTTTAAGGGTTTTGACCTTTTTAATTGTTTTTTGTTTGTTTTTTTCCAATTATTAATGAAAAAAAAAAATTCTACAAATGACAAAATCACACTAACAGCAATCACATCTGCCTAGAGTTCAGATGAAGTGTTATGATACAAGAATTCAAGTATTTTACAGTTCCTGTTCTTCTCTCAGTACGTGTGTATTAATAAATGCATACAGTTATGAGTGAAGATGCAGCATGTTAACGGACAAGAGCTTTCTCCACACCGTTAGGTTGAATAAAAGGTTTTTAATTACATCAGTGATCACAAGATTTTCCTCATGGAGATTTGACCACAGCTACTCTGAATGAAGAAGCAGGAGCTGCTAAATGTGTTAATACCAAATAAAACTCAAATCCAAACATTACCAGAGAAGGGGGGGGGGACCAAAACAGCTGAAAACAAACAGGTAGGTGTTCATATGGAAGCCAAATTGGTGTGAAAATCCATAAATTAGATTAGCGACTGGAATATTGCTTATGATCGGAAAGCAGTCGGTGAAGTCCTCAGATGCATCACTTATCATCATCATCATCATCATCATCATCAGTGTCTTTCTTCACCGTTCCAGCTGATACCCTGAGGCCAGTTTCCCTTTAGTCAGACCGTCCTGCTGTTAGCATGAAGAAAATAAGAAGTGATTCTAAAAGCAGGCTCTAATGACGCTGAGCTCAGACGCATCCGGGCCAGCATTAAAAAAAAAAAAAATGCACACGTAAGGCAAATATATCTCTATAAACAATAAATGACACGTACAGCCAGGTGGTGCAATGTCTCTTAATTTCTTAATTCATATGTACACTAGGATTAACACTTGATGGGCCGGGGACAGACTGGCACCAGATGGGTTTCCTCGCAGGACCATGAGCTGACAGTCATCTTCTGTAACAGACACGCGGAGGAAAACCAGAGGATTTGGCAAGCGGGGCGTTAGTGTCACAGTGATGCCCAAGCCCTAGAAAATCTACCGACGACCCCCAGCATAACATCATCCCGCTCAAACAACTGCAGATCACATGATTTCAGTCTCATCCGGTACCTACTCTAAAGTCAAGAGCAACGTAATCCTTAAAAAAAAAAAAAAAAAAGAATCAGTGTGGAATCACGCACCGGCCGAATAAAACAGCGACTCTACGGAGGATATAAAGCAGAAAGATTCAACAAAAGCCGTTCTGTACCCCAACGATACTAGAGGAATAAAACTTCAAAGTCTTTAATAAAAGAAAGAATGGAAGAGTTTCCTGTGCCTTCTGTCCATCTCTGATGCTGCGAGGAGGAGGAGGAGGAAGAGCCTTGATTGGAGGGTGGTGAGCCGCCGGGTCATGCGTGTGCGGACGGGTCAGAAGCTCATTTGGGCGCCGCTGCTCGCTGACCCGAGGGTTTGGCATCATCTCTAGCGGCGGGAGCAGTCTGTGTCCGGCTCGAGGGCTGTGAGGGGTGACGGCGACGGCCATCTCCGCTGGACGGGTGTCTCTTACGCCCGCCGTCCTCCATCGGCGGCTACAGGGCAGAAGAACACAGCTTTAATCCTGAGACTCACACAACAACTTGAGAATGAATGTGTTAAGAAGTGGAGGAATCTCAGTTTTCAGGTGTGAGAGTCACACACTCGGACGTGATGATATCAGTGCATCACGGTCTGCTGGTGTTCCTTCAGGAAGAGATTATTACCAAGTATGTTACAGTCCAGAAGAAGCCATGTTGTACTCACATCCACCCTGAAGTCCTCCAGACGCTTGAACTTGCGTAAACACTCCTGCAGCTTGGGGTCGATCTCCATGTTCTTTGTTTTGGAGTATTTCAGAAAGGCCCAGAACTTCTCGAGTCCGTACAGCTGACCTGTCAGGACACACAGAGCACAATAAACAAGAGCTCCACAGACTTCCAGCAGGGTACCTCACCATTCAATCCCACTCTTAGGGTCAAGAGTCAATTCAAAATCAACTCATGATATTTCAGTTTTTAAATCTAGTATTTTGTGCACACTGGATGTCCAACGCACCAGTATTCAGACACTTGCTCTGACTGAAAACTGGGCAGGATGCATTTGTGCCATTTTCCTCCAACAAAATCAAGTGATGATTACATTAAGTAGAAAAAGGATTTTTTTGTGAATCACTAGGTCTCCCCCAGCCCAGTATTCAGGAGCATCTGCTGACAGACACACACCTGCTTCGTAGTCTTTCATGGTCTCCTCTTGAAAATCTTTGAATATGTCCGGCCTGAACTTCCTCTCCAGTCCATAGCTGTAAAACCTGAAGAGACACTCCAGACCGTACCTGAGAAACACATCAGTTCACAACACTTCATACACAAGACCACACTCTTCATGAAGAAAAACAGAAATGGTGCTCGAGGCAGAATGAAGAGGATTTCTGAGACTCAGAGACCCCACACGACCAGAAGTGCAGAGCAGGGAAATAAATCACATTTCTCTGAAATATTATCTATTATTATAAAACAATCATCACTACACTTTCATTACACGTTGCCCCAAAAACACATTAATATGCAAATTAGATTTAGTTTATAGATACATTGTATATAATGAGAAAACCTGTTTATGGCCATTTAACACATTTTTCTTTTTATTATTTCTTTCTTTTTATTATTTTTAAAAGAAATTGAGTCCCAATGTCCTCAACCAAGGACACAGCATATCTTCTGGATGAAATATTGTTTTAAATACAAATGTAAAGACATTAAAAAACTTTCAAACTTTCTTGGGTCTTAAGAGGTTAAAAAAATAAATAAAAAGAAAGAAAGAGCTTTTGAACATAAGTTGAGCCATTTCCCATCTGATTCCCAACAAGTCAAAAGGCATTTAAATGGAGAATATGAAAATGTTGAAACTCGTGGTCATAAACAGAAGACCCAGAATCCTCTCAAAATCCTTCAAATCACTGCCTGTCAGACTGATGAGATTACATCATTCTACAGTCATCATACCTGTAGCCCTCCTTCCCGTCCTCCACCACCAGCTGTCTGAACTCCTCGTACATCTTTCTGTTGAAGTGATCTCTGAGGAAGAAGGACCAGAAGCGGAAGAGCGTGTTCATCTCCTGGGACTGTCCGATGCCGAGCCGCTTGCGCTCTGCAGGAGCGAGAGAGAAGTGAGCGAGGGTCGGAGAGGAGGCGGCGCTCCGGATCAGGACACTAACTCACCGTTCAGGCAGCGCCGGCGGTACTTGTGATAGACGTGCTGCGTGAAGCCGTTCTCCTTCAGTAACTCGTGAGACGGGTGCTGGAACTTAGGAAGAGACTGAGGAGTGCAGCCGTAGTTACCCATCGCTGTGGTGCCTTCAGACGGACTCGCGTTTGAGCTGCACAGAAAACACACCAAAACATCAAGTTCAGCGACGCAAGAGGACTAACCCGCTGGTTATTCAGTTTCTGTGTTAAGGTCAGTCTGAAAAATCAGAACCTCCCTCACTTTGTTTACACACGCAAGAATTTAGATAGGAAGGAAGGGATGATGAATGCAGGAAAATATTTCAGACCTTTAAGTTTGTTTACTGTAAAGAAAAGGTACTTCATAAAATGTATTACCCTAACAAATGGACACATTTCTGTCACAATATTACTTAATAAACACCAAATATAGAATCTCAGACCCTACTCTCTAAAAGTTTTGATTATAAACGATTGCATTACATCTGACAACATTTGGCAACAACAGTTAACAGGTTAAATATTAGATAAGCGTATGACTCGGTAACGGTCAAACAACACAATTACAATTAAATCACATCCAAAATAGAAGTTTGTTTACATGTGTACCAAGTATTCTCATTATATACATAAGAATATTTTATGTTTATACGTTTAAAATACTTGTATAATATTGATTATGTTAATATACAGTGAAATATTTTCAAAACGTGTATTGTGTATGCATTTATATATTACAGTATACGTAAACAAAGCTCTCCTCCCCACACATCACCTAGATTAGTTTGATCTAGTTCAGTTAGTTTAGTCTGAAGTGTCTGTGCTGTGTAGACATGAAGGTGGAGTGTTTGCTGACCTGACGGAGGCGGTGCGGGAGCGGTGCTCTCTGGAGTCCATCACCCAGCCCACGTGACACTCCATGGGTGGATTGGAGCTGTGCCGCGTCTTTCTCTTGCGAGGCGTCTGAAAGAGAGTTCGTCGCTCAGATCAATAACTGATAGAGCTTCATCAATCTCGTCAATGATTATTTTAGGTTCGGTGCGTGTGAGGATTTGTACGACTGTCTCTGAAGCATGTAGCGCCATCTGCTGTTCAGAACTGAGCTCAGAAAGAGTCGCCATGCTTTCAGAAGATCATTTCTAGATGGGTGGTGACGTGAGAGCACTCACCTTGGCGTCCAGCGGCCGCCCTTCCTTCACCACGGGGTAGAAGCGTGGCGTCTGCGCGGAGTCTTTGAGCCGCGGCGTGCGAGGCGTGCGGGGTGTTCTGGCGCTGCGGTAGCTGGGCGAGTCGGGCACGGTCGTCGGAAGAGAGCGGGCTATAGTCGATGGCTCCGGCGCTCCGAACAGTTTGTTGGCCAAGGCTTCTGTAGGGACTGTGGAGAAAAACATTCACGTCAGAACAGGATGGCTTTGATGATCCTACCTACACACAACGACAAGACACGTACGTCTGTGTCCTAACTGACTGTAACTGATGCATGAAATGTCCATTTTAAAGAGAGCTTCTATTTCATAGCCATAATAAAAGCAACAATGTGCAGTTTACCTCAGGTCCTGAAAATAAGGCCGTTTTAATAAACAAAAAAAAGCCCAGCGTCCCAGCCCTGGTGTGGGTGTGTTTGAGGTCAGACTCACTCTGCTGGGGTCGCGGGGGTCCTGGAGGAACCTCCTGGTTGGGGTCGACGGGCGGTTCAGGGGTCAGACAGTCGAACTGCTCTCGGCTGATCAGGTGCACCTTCTTGAAGTTCTCCACTTCTTGCTGTTATAGTACACAGGTGACAGGGAAGAGATGGCGGTCAGAATTATTTTAAAGATGTTTGCTTCACACGCTTATCTGTAAGTACTTTGTTTTTACAAATATTTTGTTATTTTATTACATTATATGTCCCCAAAAACAAAACACATAACATCTTTTTGCAACATTTGACTATATATATTTGGTTAAAGTCCCATGTTATTAAAGATGAAATGTTACGAAGTTTTATGTCTATTTAGGACACTATTGGCTTGATTAGACTTCAACACTGACCTCAAATGCAGAAAAGTTGCATCATAATACAGTTTAGAGTACTATACAACCTATGAACTAAAAATGATGACCAGTCTTGAAGAAAACAAATCCGCTGACTAATTTAAGACTGGTCTAAAGTCTAGTTTATACAACAAAACCAGCAGGACAACCCAAGAACCAAAACCATTAGGAGAGCTGTAACGACCAAACATTACGCTTCTTGCTCGTACCTGTGAGCCGGAGCAAGCCATGACCCCCAGAGCTGCTGCTGCTGCTGCTCAAACAGCAGTAAACTAACGCTATCTGGCTTTTCTAGCACCGCTGGCCTTACTGGACACGGCACGTGAACCACACAAAGAGAGCCACACAAAAGACCACCACAAACGCTCGAGTGCAAGACCTTTCTGTGCCGCCCGTCCAGAAACACGGCGCTAAAGAACACGCTCTCAGCGGCCGCGAGAATGGACACACACCCAGAATCTGACAGAATCAAACTCAAAGACAAAACACATCTGGACACATGACCGAGAGCGAGCGGTCCAGTCAGAGGAGAACTTGTATTGTTCCTCTTTGGGGCAGTTTTACAAATATTTTACAAATGTCAAATACATAAACGACACATTTATTTTCCCTTAATTAGAATAAGGGTATCAAAGGAAATTAGTATCAGTTAAAGTGCACTACAAAGGTGGCCCAGAACATAAACAGACTGTTTATAAAGCTTTAGAGGTAGCATTTAAATTCAGAATAATGTTACGAGGTTCATGCTTTACATAGAAGGCTTGATTATAGAAATATAAAATATATTAAATGCATTTTGAAATAACGAATAACTGAAAGAAACGTAGCTAAAAATGGCAGCAAGTCCCTGTGTTTGACACTGAATCCTTCACTCAATCCATCCAGAAACACAGATTCATTCATGAACAGAACCATTTTCTTGAACAAAGTAGAGTGAAGTGAGACAATAGGTCTGCGTGAAAGTCTTTGTTCTGCTGAACACAAAGGAAGATATGTTGAAGAAGGTTTGTAAGCAGGCTGTTCTGGGTCACCACGGTAGGAAAAAACCCACAAACAGCCTGGGTACAAACTTTCTTCCTGTGTGTTCAGCAGAACAAAGACACTCATGCAGGTCTCGAGGGGGAGGAAAGACGACAGAATTTCATTTTTGAGTCAATTATTCATTTAATATGGACTGCTGTGTAACAAACTAACTTTATAATGGTTAAAGCTGTCATTTAGAATCAGTGAAGCTGAATCCATTCACACATTTCCTGATTTAAACTCCTCTAATTGGCTGTTGTGTTCAAGAAATCACCAGATACGGCTGTGATTGGCTACTTTGCTCAACGCTGCAAAAACTAAGCAGAAACCAGTGTTGCTCTCGGAGCTCATACACACTGGTCTTCATATTTCCTGGGATTTTATCGACTGTGTTTAGTCGACTGTGTTATTGTGCTGGTATCTTAAAAGATTTTGATATTCGTCATATTCGGTGTGAAGGTCACCCTGATAGAGATTCATCTTTTCCAATAAGATTTTTTATTTTTTTAATGGGCATTTTTTGGAGTCAAACTCTTACATTTAATCAGTGAATTAGAATATGAAGACATTTGAGCTGTTACCGAGCAAATCAGTATCAACAAAACACAGAGGAAGAGTTTCAGAGGAAACAGGTACACATGTATAAATAATGGTCAAACTGGTCATCAGACGGCCATCCATCAGAGCCACTCACCTTGATCATGGCATACTCGGGCTCGTACGTGTCATCCCAGAGGTCTTGTTCGTAGTAAAAAAGTCCATCGTTAATAATTTTGACCAGTTCGCTGGTCAGTTTGGAGCGAGAGGTGTGGTTGCCGGTGCGGTCTCCTCCGGGGTGCTTGCGCAGGTACGGCGGCGTCTGAGTGACGATCAGGATCTTGTTGACGTCTCGATCGTCGATCTCACAGTCCGAATCCTCGTCTGACCAGTCGGTGAAAGTGTTGCGTCGGCCGTCCATCTGCTCCATCTCCTCGTCGAACATGAAGTCCAGCTCCTCCGGCTCGTCCTGCTCCTCCCCTGCAGCCGGGCCAATCAGAACTGGTGTCCGAGCCTCTTCCGCTTTCTGCATCGAGTAGAAATGTCCAGAGCTCATCTTTGGCGAACATTTTATCACGACTCAATAAGATGCGTCTCTAATCTACTGTGTTTGTACCTTGGGTCGCGCCGGTGACGGCCGAGGCCTCTTCTTCACTTCGATCCATGACTCGGAGTCCAGATCGGGCAGACTGGCGGACAGACCCTTCGGCATCAGCTTCAGGTTACTCACATCACCGCTCTTCTGCTGCACCGGTGTGGAGGACCTCGAAGAACCTGCGGGTCAAACCTTCGGTCACAACCTTAGCCAAACATCACCATACACAATACCTAGTGCGTTTTGAGAGCTCAAACCCATGCTTCTTAACCAAGGAGTCAACTGACTTGTAGCTGAGTTCGGACTGCATTTAAAGGTCCCCCTGAAGTGCTTGAAACACGCAGCTTATTCTGTGTGCTGAAGTTAAACTGAAACAGGAAGACAGGGCGGGACATACTGAGCAGCCCTGCCCCTTTTTAAAAAAAGCCGTTAATATCTGCTCTGACCAGAGCCAATGAGCTCAGATTACCCCCTGGATTCAATATTAAACTCTTACTAAAACAATACAGTGATGATGATCGTGCTGAGGCTGTGTAGAGTTTAATGTGCGTCAACTTCGATTCGTGTGATTGTGTCTCTGGACCGGAGACAGTCCAGTCAGATGCCAAACAAGACCTCATTCAAAAGCATATTTACACTGCCTGAATCTGTGCCATTCACCACACTGTGAACGAGAGACCCATCTCAGGCACCTCGGAGAAGATTTGATGAGAAGCTGAAGTATGAGGTGACGTCAAAAAGAAAAGAATCAATCCGTTTAGGTGAAAGCGAGGGAACTGCAAGCTTTGACCGCTTCTATCTTCTAAATGCAAACTGTCAGCGTTTTGGAGCTTGAGCTGAAGACTAACATGTTGATACAAACACCCAAACACCTTAGATTTTATTTCAGGGGGACTTTAAACCGCTCACTGTCAGCGGTTCATACTGTCCTTTAAGCTTTTATTCTGATTGAAATGGCAAAAGATTTTTACTTTGAAGGAAAACTACAAATCTAGTAAAAGGCTGCAATCATCTGCTGTGAGGATAAAGCATAACTGGGGGCTGTTGTGTTTCCAAACGTACGATAAACAAGTTGACTGCATTCATTGAGTGTGAACGGAGCCACTCCGAGGTGCAGAAAACGCCAGATCGTGAGCTGATCGTCTGAACCAAGTGTGCGCTTTTCTTTGAAACACGCAGAAAAAAAAATGAAGAGATTAAACCATATTGTGCTTTAGTTTGTTTGACAGATACTAACCTTTATTGCCTGGAAGACCCATCGTTTCAAATCATCATGTGACCACTTAATATATATTGTAAAATTGATGCTATCACTAGCATCACAAGTCAGAAGCATCCATTACGGCGCGCCCCGCTCTCACCTGTCTGCTTCTCCACAATGTTCCTGGGAACAAACTCGGGGCAGTTGATGAGCTGTGAGAAGTCTGTTTGGGAATGATCCGGCAAAGCCAGGCCAGGCAGCGGCCATTTCTCCGGCTCCTCTTTACAGCGAATCTTCATATCGATGATCTCCACCACCTTACTGTCCTTCAGGGCCTGGAAGAGAAGCAAACATCACGGGTTCAGACACAGCGGCTCAACGCAGAGGATCTGACCTCTATGACCAGGCCGAGGACCTGACCTCTAAAATGAGGCTGACGTCTGTGGTGAGCGCCTGGACGCGGTGGAAGCTGGCGATCAGAGCCACCGGCAGGAAGCCCTCCTGATCCATCTTCCTGCGCAGGAAGAAATCCCTCTCCAGGTTGTCCACGCTGAAGTAGTACTCACTGCAAAAACAAACACACCATCAACACAGAGACACAACTCCTGCGTTTAACATCATCCAACACATTTATAGTTCTAGTCGACGCTCCGCAGTATTAGCCGTTAGAGTGGACGTCCCATGCAGCACGTGTTCTAAAACCAGCTGATGTCTGATCTCTGGCTCAAAGTCTGATGCTGGGAAAGTCAAGAGTCTGTGACCATCTACAGCATGTGATCTTCAACGGCATCGGTCAACTCTAATCTGCAGACTGGCTCTACCTAGTGTCTAATAATACACCACTTCTCCTGCTTTTCAGAGGATGTGCAGTCTGGAGAAGTGGTGTATTCCAGGCTCAAGGGGTTGAGCGGGGTTCACTCACATCTGTCTCTTGATGTAGTCCTTCAGCAGGTCATGGTCCACAGCGTACAGCTCCGCGCTGCTCATGTTGTCGTAATAGTAGGTCACGGTGCTGTTGAACTTCTGACCACAAGCGCCATCCTTTCCGTCATAGCCTTTATAGCCATAGTAGTCATAATGACCTGAAGAGACCAGAACAGAGCGGCTCAAACAGCAGAACAGCTCCTTTCATTACACCATCAAACTAAATCATCCTCTTAAACCTCTGGAGCGTTCTTCATGTGGGAGTCAGATTACCTTCGATTTTACTTACTTTAAAATTATTACCAATATATTTTTTAAATTGTACAAAATATGTATTTTTCAAAACCTATTTAAGCCTAAAACTGCAAGAAAAATCTAAGACATCTGAAATTTGAGGTTAAAAAAAAAAATAACCATCAACAATATAAGTATGACTATTTATCAGGACCGTTTGTCGATGATGAAAAAAAAATACAAATATTTATACAAAGGAAGTACCAACATTTCTAATAAAATAAACCTTTTTGGGGTCTAAATAACAGCATTTCTGTAGATTGAGATATAGACGCTCTCAGTGTGACTGTACTCCTGGAGCACTCTACCTCTGCCGGCTCCTCTGCCCCGTCCTCGTCCTCGCCCTCGGCCCCGGCCCCGTCCCCTGACACTGTTTCTGTACGGCGCTCCCTCGCTCTTCACGCTCGACACCTCGTCATGGTCGTCCCTGAACTCGTGCTCGTACTTCCCGCTGTGCCAGTCTGCAAACACAAGCAGCACACTGCTGTAGTGAAGAACACTCAAACATTCATTCCATCAAAACACTGTAATATTGTGAGAGACTACGGAACGTAAAACAGATGGAAAACTACATTCTGGAAGTGATTCCGACTATACGGTTTCTCGGAGCCTTTAACACTCTTTAATACTGAGACAGGTTTGTAGAACTATATGGTGGTTGGTGTGAACGGGTCTGAAGTGTGTCTCTGGTGAGATGTGGTGGGTTTGGGTGTGTGGGCACCTCTCAGGTCGTTTCTGCCGTTAGGAGGAACTCGATGAGCATCAAACTGACGCGTGTTATTCCTGGAGGCCGAGCGTTCACGAGGACCCTCAGACTTCACCTCGATCATCAGAGGAACCCACTTGTGCTTATTTCCTGCAACATCAGATGTGTGCGTGTTATAATACATCTTAAAGCTGACACATCAGGAGGAGACATGAAGCCCACAACGCAATACTTACTGCTATATAAGAAAAATATTGAGAGAGAAAAAAAAAATAATAATAATAATGAAGCACTCCAACCTTAACTATTTCTTAACTAAGAAAACTTGTTGAACTTTAAAGAGGACTCAACCCTCTTTTTTGTGCTATACTGTCTCAGACTAAATTACAATTTAGTTTTAAATTACAAAATTTCAGAGGCATGTTTGCTTTAATATACAGTAGGGAAATTACAGTACTTTCCTCATTTCTAAACTTGAAAGTGATAGTTTGAATTTGGATTGCATTTGTCACGCTGTCAGCAATTTCTACTGTACTTTTATTTTAAAGGAAAACTCCAGCTTCAGTGAAAGCAGGCTTACAGAAACACATCCTAGTGAAACGCTGTAATCATCTCCAGCCAAAATATTAAACGAGTTGACTGCATTCTTTCACTGAGAACAGAGTCGTTCTGAGACATGAAAAACAGCAGTTACATCCCTAATTATAAGCGCTTATTTATTTACAAGAAAATAAAAGTATTTAAGGTTAAACACCTCGCTTCTTTTGCCCATTTTTCTGCGACTCCTCGTCAGTGTTTTTCTCTTCTCCAGAGTCGTCTGATTTGGCTTTCAGGTTCTCTTTACTCTCTTCGTTTTCCCTCTTTCCTTTGGACTCTCGTTTGACCACTGGCTTCTTCACCACCTAACAAGGTCATCACAGCAGACAGATAAACCATCACACTACATCAGCTCTGGATCAAATCAGCTCTTCTCCACCAGTGATTTGTGATTATGGTTGAGACTGAAGATGTCATGTGACTGTGGTACCTGGACCTCTTTCGTGGCGATCTCTCCAGGTGTTGGCCAGTTGTTTGTATCTCCGAAATCCCCCACCTTCAGAAACAGAGCGAGCTCTAATCACAGGAGCAGACTAACATTCACAGCACTTTCTGTTTCCTACAGCTTTCAGGAGCTGCCCAATTAAACCCATCACCTCTAAAACCAATTCAGGGCTTCTCAGGCCTTTGGGGGCCAGGGACTAATCATTTTTCTGGATTTCATTTTTAATTGTAGTTTTTCTGAATTCAACACATTTAAAAAAGAAAGGGGAAAAAAATTAGGGATGAGAGAAATCTTTTTATTTTTTCTCAAATTCTGTGTTTCGGGTTTTATTCATTTGGACTCCATCTTAATCTAATAGAATAGAATTGATAAAAACCTCAAACTTAGTATTTTTATTAAACCTTTCACAGTAACACGGTGCCGAGGATGTTCTTCAGTCGTTTATTGGTTAATGGTGTCTTGGGCACATCACTCACCTTCCCGCCGCGTCTCATTCTCGTGTTCCCTGCCTTCACCACCTTCGCAGGCCCAGAATGCTCTACAGCTGCAAGAGAGAGAGCATGATCATTACAACCAGCTCTGATTATAGCTTTAAACGATTACAAATAGCTTCTATTAACCACTACACCTGAAAACCCCCCATCAACATACCCTGAGTCTGAGATGCTCTTATATTTATTCGAGAATGAACCAGGCCCCAAACATCTTCACAAACAAACCAGAAAAACTCAAGACATGCTTTATTTTGAAGGTTTTTCACCAAAACAAGCTTGTTTAAACAGCCTAAAACACAATTTTAAACCATTTATTTCACAGTGAAAACTACAATGGTAATATTCCTTTTTATATTTGACTCTATAGTAGTAATAATAATAATGATAATAAATAAAATTTTCCCCCTAGATTTAGTTTTTTTGTTTCTGTCGTGTGTGTTGGGAGTTTGTGGCATGGGCAGAAAGGTGTAGATTACTCCGTTTGCAGCTTTTAATGCGTTTCAAACCTTTAGTCCGTGATTATGTCATAACAGCCCCACTAAACAGGAAATCCTCAAGAGCTGGAGACCACAGATGACGTGGATCATTTCCAGCATGTTTAAGATAACTACAAATCACATAATCACGCTTCTTTAAGTGCCTTAATGTGTTCAAGGCTCACGTTTGGTTTCAAATTATAATACTACAAGCCTAATAAACATGCATTTAGTAAATAGTTTCTAAAAATGATGAAGTAGCACTGAAAATAGAACTCAACTCCAATAGAAATGAGGCAGGTTTTGCTCGGCTGACGTCACACATCAGGCCTGATACAGAGCGATTGTGTTCAGAAGGAACTAAGACTAAGTGGTTTAGACTGCTGTATGCCAGGCTTTGACCCACACATTCATTCATTAGTGAAGGTACCAGCACACTGGAAACACTCTAGAGAACACCATCAGCGGCTTGAGTTTTGATGCAAACATTGATGATGTTTTCTTTTATTTGTATGAACAGGGTAGAATCACTGCATCGAGTGGGGTCAGCTGAACAGGTGTTAAAACCCTGTGTGCCTGACACACACCTGAAACTCAAACACACTTCAACATACAGAGCCACGGCAGCTTCACTGCTTCAGATGAAATTACATGAACACAGAATAACACTGAGCGCAGCAAGAAAACCATTATTTTCACGTTCACATCATTTCCAGAGACCATCAAAACAACAGCAAGGGTTAAACTCCTGCAAGTGAAAATATGAAGTTTACTACGGTACCGTAGAAAAAAAGTGGAAGATAATAATGATTTCTCAAAAGCAGTCTTGAGCAGCACAGGTATATTTGTAGGTATTCATACACGTCAAGGTATTTTGTAAATTTGATATCAAAACTCATTTCTGATTAGTAATATGCATTGACTTCATTTGGTCAACTTTAAAATATGATATTTATATTTTTTGCATAAAATTTTTTGTCCGATCCTAACAAACCAGACGATGATTTATTCAGCTTTCACACTGTCTGTGGTGCAGGGTCACATTTTATAGAGCACATTACTGTCTTGAGAATCATAACATATACAAGTTTTTTTTGTTAATTATTGTTTGCCTTCCTAAAACACCGGTGTGATCCGAGGCAGCTCTTAAAGGGATACTCCACCACAAAAAAAATGATAAAGAATATTAAATGGTGTAGTAACACGTGCAGAACACACCAGATACCGCTGAACTTCCAAATAATCACTGATCTGAGAACAGCCCTGTCGCTATATAAAGCTTCACAAACATTAGTTATGCAAACCAGCACTGAATTCACTGAGCTATTATTCAAACGAGAGAGTTCATCTAAAGCGTTGCAGAGGCTCGGGTCACATGGCTCAAACCCACGTTGTCCTCCTGAGGAACTCTGGGATAGCAGACCAGCCCCACAGCTCTTTCTGCTGATATACAGCACTGCGCTCAACGAGGTCCGCCTGCAGCCTCTCGGATGAATCCTCGGCGGGTTGTGTGACAGGAGAACTGCTCACAGACACGCGTGTGTGCCTTAAACAGCTCGACAGACACACACCGGCTCCACAGCAGCGAGCCGAGCCTATTCCGAGCGGAAAGCGGAGTCAAACCGATTTCACTCGAGTTCGTGACAAACACGTGCATCTCACACGTGTCCTTCCACCCCCCCGAGAGCGAGCGCAGGTTAATATGATGAACACACACGCACCCCCCGGGCCTGGCCGTGTGAGGGGCTCAGTGAGGGAGGGTTTGAGCGGCTCTCGGCGGATAAAGCCCCTCAGTGCTCTCTGACAGACAACAGGCCGCTGATGCTAATGCTAACCCGATAGCCATTTGTTCAGAGAAGCGGCCGCGGAGAAACACACCGAGACGCTCAGAGTCTGAAATACAGCCATGACCCCAAACAAGCATTTGATTGAGCATTATCCCGCTCTTACACGAAGCCTCCGGTGCCTGAAGCCCTGAATCACCGCCTCGAGGCCTCGGGTTACCGCAGCTAACGCTAACTCTGTCATGTGTGTCTCCTGAGGAGAAACTAACGCTCCTCACACACACACACACACACTCTCTCACACACACACACACACTCTCTCACACACACACACTCACACACACACACTCTCTCACACACACACACACACACACTCACAGTCTTCAGCACGGCTTTATGTGGAGCAATACCCAACAATCCACCGCACTGGGGTCAGTGTTATCGAGTTCTGCTCGATCTCGTGTTCAGATCATGCTCCATGAAGACACAGATCAGTTAAATCTGCACTAACGCTACTTTAAAGGTGTCATTTATCAACATTAACTGTGTAAATCAGGTTAGTGGAGTCAGACACATGTCCTATCCTCACATCAGGGCAGTTCTCAGGTCAGTTTTCGCCTCACACCTGGTCTAGTTGTCCAGGGTCACTAATGACATCACAGATCCTCTCTCGCTGCCTGCAGGCTAAAGTTAGTGCCCTAACTAGGGCTCATCTGAGGCGGCCCGCACACACACTCACTCACACACACACACACACACACAGGCCCGGTGATACTGACCGTGGGTCTGTCCGTTGACTCCGCTGGTCTTCTTCGTCCAGGGGTTCACCTTGGGCGGAGGAGCCTCGGTAAACTCCTTCTTTGAGGCGTCTTCTTCCTCCGCGGCAGGCTTCTCCTTCTCCTGGTTGTTGCTCTGGTCTTTCGCCCGCTTGAGGCTCTGCTCCTTCCCCAGGAACTCCTCGTGTTTGTCGGCCTGGCAGCGCTCCTGCTCCTCCTGCTGGAGCAGCGGGTTTCTGGGGAGGAGAGTCTCCAGCTCAGCGGCCATCGCTCCGCTACAGACGCCTCGGATCCGCCGCAGTGTGCTGCTAAAGGTCTCCGCTCGACGCGCCACTCCACCCCTAGACCCGCCGCTTCAGTCTAAGACGCAGAGTGGAGGAGAGCTCTGAAACCTGCGAGAGTCCGCCGGGAAGCTTTAAACTCGGGCTAGGCTCCGCTGCTGACGGCAATGTGGAGGAACCACGCGTTAACGGGAGCGCGCACGTACGCAGCGGGGCGTGGCGACGCCGGAACGCGACATCACGTGACGGGCCTGCGGACTGCGTGTGTTCGCGCGCGCCGCGCCTCGGTTTGTTGTGAAAATCTCTTAATAAGGTTTATTTCCCAAAATAACACTCTCTGAATGAGATCAAAAATACAAACACTTATAAAACAGGTCACTATAAAACTATTCATATAAACTTCACAAACAGGAAGGTATTTGTTACATTCCTCAAGATGGAAGACATTTTTTTTAAATACTTCAGTACAAACAAGCTATTTTTAATTTCATTCATATCTGTTTTCAGTCAAATACATTTGTGTTCTGTCGTAAAAACTGCAGTGTTGATGATAAAAGGGTCATTTTTATGCAATCATTTTTACTTGTGGTTTGTGCTTTGAATATTGGATAAAAGGACTAATTTATACCAATTTAGATCATCACTGTAACATTTTTAAGAAATGTGGGTTTTTAAACTGTGAAAATATGATTAAATTTGCAGATATTTTTCTTGTATCCAATTGTGCATCTCGGCCCCATCTCCGTTCTTTATTAGACAAAATTAATTTACTACATTTACATTACATTTAGTGATTTAGCAGTGCTTTTATCCAGAGCAACTTACAAATGAAAATCAAAATCAACAAAAGTTTATAAAAATGAAAATGATACAAGCGCTAGAACAAGTCTCAGTTAGCTTAACGCAGTAGAGCAAGGTTTTTTATATTTAATGATATAATAAATAAAAAGAAAACGGTTAAAATAGAAAATCATAGAGCAAGCTAGAGTTAGAGGCCTTTTTGCTTTTTATTCGTATAATGATTAAAAGAAAACAAAAAGAATAGAGAAGTTAGTGTTTTTTTATTCATTTACTAACAAGCAGTTAATAAATGAATACAGAGAAAGTTTTTTTTATATTAGAATAGAGATTGTTAGAGTTAGAGGTCGAATAAAGATGTGTTTTTAGCCGTTTCTTGAAGAAGCACGTTAGCAAGCAAGCTTCTAGAAGAACGAAAGTCTGAAGTAATGAATTCAGGTGCAGAGGTGCTTTTGTAGGAAAATATCAATGCCTTGAAGATTATGTGAGCAGCTATTGGAAGCCAGAGCTGCTTAATAAACAGAGCTGTGACGTGTGTTCTTTTCAGCTCATGAAAAATGAATGGATTAATTGTAGAACTGGCTGAAAGACCTGCCAAGAGAGCGTTAATATATAGTCCATTTAGTTCTTACCATCAACCTGCCAGGAACTAGAGATGAGCCTGGATGACTAAATCTGGCACATTTACTAAGAGACCTGAGTACCTCTGTTACTTAAATGTGCGCTGTCTCTTTTAAAGTAAAAGTTGAAGAATAAAATGAAGCGACTGAATTCATGTGCTGAGAAGAAGACTATTGGTTGATGTCTTGCTCTGTTTGTTGGCATGTGGTATTTTTTATGGAGCTTACATGCTTTATTTATCACGAGGAGGAGGTTTTTAAGCCATTAATCTTGCAGGATGTTTTAATAGTACAAGCACTCTTGTATGCCGAAAGATCAAGCCAAGTTAGATTTCATGTCAAGACCCTTTAAGTACAATGTTTGAGTACTTTTGGAATGAATCAGTGAAACAGGGGTGTGTGTGCGCACCTGCTGTTGAGGACTTCATGTCATGAGTAAAGTACATTTGAACCTTATTGTTTCAGTTGTTCGAACGCACACCCTCCAGCCAATCACAATCCAGTATTCACACAGACCATACAGTAAATATATGGAATGGCAGAAATCCAGCCTGATTATTTTGCTCAAGTGTCTTCTGAAAGTCTCTGAACATGCACAACTTTGCTTAACTTGAATTTTCTTCTGAAGATTTGCACCAAAGAACACATGGAATGCAGTGTTAGTGATTTAGTGAACTGTGTTCTGTGATTGTGAGTGACGTGTGGCTCAGAGTGAGGGGTGGTCTCTGAGGCTGTGCTGTGAGCGCTCTGACACACGTGCCCGGAGCTCTATTGTTGAAGCTCTTCAGCTCTGAATCGGCTCCTGGCTCCAGCATAAAAACTCAACTCAGCAGCTGGTCAGCAAATCACTGCCCAGCACCTTACCACCGGATTTGCTCGATAAGCAGTGCACGCTGGGAAGAGCGGCACAGGCCAAGGGCACTTCAATCCATTCAGCCCACAAACACCAGCATTTCTCACTTCTCAGATGCTTTGTTGTTTATTTTTGTCATTTCGTAGCTGCTATTGTTCCTGTTAGTTTTCTTCATTATTATTCTCCTTCATTTTCCTGAATAGGAGAAGCTCTGTGATTGGAACGGGGGAAAATGATGACAATTGGCACATTTATTGGGGTGGTTCTCAAACGAATCCTGACCAACTTTGGAGTCTCTAGGAGCAACTCTATAGCGTTTAAATATTCACTTTTTAAATGGTTATAACTTTTAAACTTTTTGTTCTATAAAAATGAATGATTACTCTCAACATGATTCATTAAAATGAGCACCATCAGCACCATGATCTGGGGGATAATATGAAATATGAGAACGGCACCACAGATGGGTCATGATCCTTGAGTTGAATTGTTCCAGGATTGACAGAGTAAAATCTGTCAAAAGCTGTAATATTTTTGTTAACAATTTGACATATCGGCACAAAAATTGGTAGAGATCTCAGACAGTGTCTCCCAGAGGTACCTGAGAAGTTTAAACACAGCGCCACCTAGTGTTCAAGAGGATCTTTACCAAGACTCAAAGGTAGCCATCGATTCCCATTGTGTAGCCAAAAATGCAGTGGATGTCAAAGAGAACCCAAACGGTCTGTTTACCAACATTCTTCAAAATTCACACTCATTCTATTAAATACTTTCTTTTTATCCTCATTCTATTCACAGTTTTACACCCTGATATCACACCCTCACAGGAACGCCCCTGAACGCCAAAACATGGCTTTCCTCCTCTGACTTCCTGCTATTTTTAAAAGGTTTGCAGGGAGTATGTTAAGATATAGTGAGTATAGTAACACTTTACTGATGAGACATACTTTGTACAGGCAAGTGGATGAACCCAGAATATAAACTCAATGAACATTTTAACCATGACATGTTTTCCCATAATGTTTTTTTCGTCTCATATAGCCATGTTTTTATTCTTTTGAGAGGTGATCTAAATATTTGTGGATTAGAACGATATGGAACATTAACTGCTCAGTTACTGGGATTTTCACGCACAACCATTTCTAGGGTTTACAAAGAATGGTGTGAAAAGGGAAAAACATCC